>JAVHNG010104200.1:0-21805 GCA_034783435.1 Agapornis swindernianus
GGCGCCGTGGGATCGTTGACGCTGTTCGCCGCCACCACAAATAGGTGTCAGCGGATATGAGTTGTTCATGTGAAAAATTCATGCCCAACTACCTCGCTGATCGTTCAGTTCACGCGCCCAGGTCCGTGGCGCGTTCCGGTGCGATGCGGTTGACCAGCACCATGCCGATGGTGGTCCACCATTCGCCGGCCGCCGGGTCCGTCATCCGTGCCTCGTTCTCGGCGATCACCTTGTATTCAGGGCTGCGCAAGAAGTCCTCCAGGTCATCCACGCTGACGAAACTCATCAGCGTCACACCGTCAATGGTGCTGGCTTGCGGGTGGTACAGCGGCTCGCCCGACTCGGTCGGCCCGATGTTGTGGAGTTGCACATAGCGCCGCACCCAGTCCTTGGACTGCGCCGCCGCCAGCGGTGCATGCTCGTGCAGCCACCATTGCTGGAAGGCTACGCGGCTGATTGCCGGATCGCGGACATGGAGTTTGACCAGCGTGACGGCCTCATTGCCCGTGGCACTCGGCACGATGACGTATTGGCGCGCCAGCACTGGGGCGATGTCGCGGAAGATCGCCTGGTCTTCGGGCAGGATTTTCTCGCGCACGCGGGCATTGCCCAGCACCACGGCGATGTCCTCGGGGGCGACGAAGTTCAGGTAGGCGATGCCGTCCCAGCGCGGACGCCGGTAGGCTTCGACATGGCCGATGACGGTAGGCCATAAGCGGCCTTGTTCATCGACCGGCGCGCGATACGGCGGTGCGTCAGTGTCGGTCGGCCCCGGCGCAAAGCGGTGCAACTGGTCGTAGCGCAACAGGCGTTCCAAGCTGCGGTCGTCGGCATCCTCGGCATGGATGAAGCGCACGCCATGCACCTTGCGCCAATACTCGCCCCAATGCTCGAAGTTGAGGTTCGGATTCCCCTCGAAGGCATTGGCGGCAGCCTCGGTCGCCGGGTCGGCGATGGCGTTTCCGGCTTGGTCGAGCACATGCCCGGCGGCACGCCGCCGCTCGGCCAGCGGCGTGTTGTCGGCACGCGAGAGCAACGAGCACAACACGGTGAGCGGCCGGTCGCTGCCGGGTTGGGTTTGCAGGTAGGGGGCGCGGAACAGTCGTTCCTCGACAGTCTTAGTCATTGGGATGTTCTCCAGGAAGATGGTGAAGAAAGGAAATGACCAACGCCGCCAGCCCGGCAGCTGCCGCAAAGCCGTAGAGGCCCAGCGTGCCCGCATGCGCCCACGCGGCGCTGCCGATGGCGGCACCTGCCGCCATGCCAGTCATTGCGCCGGTCATCAGCAGGCCGTTGAGGCGGCTGCGGGCATGCGGGTCCAGCCCGTTGACGATGGCCTGGTGCGAAACCAGTGCCGCCATCACGCCTAGGTCGAAGACCAGCGCGCCGACCGCCAGGCTCCAGAGGCTGGGCGGCAGGATTTCCATGCCAAGGAACGCCACGATGACCAGCGCGCAACCGAGGCGGATGGCGGGCAGCGGCCCGTGGCGGTCGTTGAGTCGGCCGGACCAGGGCGCGGCCAGGGCGCCGGCCGCGCCGGCGATACCGAAGGTGCCCGCGATGCCGGCACCCAGGTGGAACGGCGCTGCCGCCAGTACCAGGGCAAGCGTGGACCAGAACGCACCCAGCGTTGACGCGAGCAGCGCCTGTGCCACCACGGCCAAGCGCAAGGCAGGATACTGCCGCCAGAACGTCCACAAACTTGCTATCAGCGCGCCATAGCGACTGCGGCTGGCGGGCGGCAGGTTCGGCACGGTGCGCCAAGCGATCACCATCACCCCCAGCATCAGGCCAGCCGCCACGAACTGCATGGCCCGCCAGCCCAAGGACTCGGCGACCCAGCCGCCCAGAGTGCGCGACAGCAGAATGCCGCTGAGCAACCCGGTCGTCAGGGTGCCCACGGCCCGGCCGCGCTGTTCGTCGGGGGCCAGTTGGGCGGCGATCGGCACGAAATCCTGGCCGATGCTGCCCAGCAGGCCGACGGCGATGCTGACGATCACCAGCCAGCCAAGGCCGGGGGAGATACCCGCCGCCAGCAGGGCCAGCACCAGCAGCACCGCTTTGACCAAGATGAGCCGCCGTCGCGGTACCACGTCCCCGAGTGGGGCCAGCAACAGCATGCCCATCGCGTAGCCGATCTGTGTCAGGGTCGGTACCCAGCCGACCTGTTCCGCGCTGGCACCGAACTCGGACTGCACCAGGGACAGACCCGGTTGAAGGTAGTAGACGTTGGCCACGCCCAGTCCGGCGCAGGTCGCCAGCAGCAACAGTGCACCATTCAGACGGAATGTGGACGTAAGAGCCGATTGCGGCATCGAAGCCTCGCAAGAAGATTGGCAGCCCTGACGGCAGGCTGCTCCAGCGAGACATGCTATTGACGAAATGCGAATCGATATATGATCTTCAGATAAAAAGAAAGTTGACCACAGTTCGTCAATAGGTGGGCAATGAATACGCCAGACCCTTTCCAAGGCATCGCCGTCTTCATACAGGTCGTGCAGGTCGGCAGCTTCACGTTGGCGGCCGAGCGGCTGGACATGAGCAAATCGGGAGTCGCCAAGAGCATCGCCCGCTTGGAAACCACGCTGGGCGTGCGGCTGTTCCAGCGGACCACGCGCCGCCTGAGCCTGACCGAAGAAGGTCGCCAGTTCAGCGACGGTTGCCAGCGGGCCTTGGCGGAACTGGAGAACGCACAGGCGCTGGCGACGATGCAACGGCAAGAGTTGGCCGGGCGTTTGCGCGTCGATCTGCCTGTGGTCTTCGGCCGACGCTGGGTGCTGCCGGCGCTGCTGGAAATCGCCACCCAGCACCCCGCGCTCGAATTGGACGTGAGCCTGACCGATCGCCGGGTCGATCTGGTCGAGGACGGCATCGACCTGGTGATTCGCATCGGGCCACTGCAAGACAGCGCTACACTGGTCGCCAAGCCCTTGGGCGTACAGCAGGCGGTGCTGGTCGCTCATCCTGACTACCTGACCCGACACGGTGAACCGCAAATCCCGGACGACCTGCACCGGCACGCCTGTATCACCTTCGGGAGCGGCGGGCAGGCGCGGCCGTGGCACTTCCTCGACCGCCACGGCCGCAGTCAACCGTTGGCGGTGCGCGGGCGGCTGGGCCTGAACCATAGCGAAGCCATCCTCGATGCGGCACTGGCGGGGCATGGCATCGCACTGCTGTCCGACTGGTTGGTTGCCGAGCACCTGCGCGCAGGACGGTTGCTGCGCGTATTGCCCACGGTCGGAACCCAGGGATTCCCGATCCATGCGGTGTGGCAGAAGAACCGGCACCTGTCGGCGAAAGTGCGTTGCGTCGTGGACCTGCTGAAGGAGAAGTTTCTGCCACAGGCTCCTTGGGAGGCGCTGTCAAGTTGTTGAGCCGTTGCTGCCGATGTAGAGATTTGGGATGAAAACTAGCGTTGTTACCGCCGCTCTCAAGGGGCACCGTTTTCCCCGAAGCATCATCTCGCACGCGGTTTGGCTTTATCATCGTTTTGCCCTCAGCCTGCGCGACGTTGAAGATCTGCTCGCCGAGCGCGGTATCGTCGTTAGCTACGAGACGATCCGCATCTGGTGCCGGCGCTTCGGACCGCAGATTGCCGCGAAGATCCGCAGAGACCGGCCCGCAACGGCCGACAAATGGCATCTGGACGAAGTGGTGACACGATCCGGGGAAAGAAGCACTGGCTGCGGTGGGCGATCGACGCCGCATTCACTCACGGTCCCACGATCATTGAGCTATCATGTTTCAGCTCAATGCTATATGATCACAACAGAACACATGGGGGCACATTATGCAGCAACGCGCTGCATCCGAACCTATAACGATCCGGACGACTAAGGTGTCCGAGATTGATGCTTTGGCAAAGGCGATGGACCGCTCCCGCAACTACATCGTCAATCAGGCAATAGATCAGTACCTCGTAGCCAACGCGTGGCAAATGGAGCGGATCAAAGCGGGGATCGAAGCAGCGCGGGCAGGCAAGGTGCAGTCTGCCGATGAGATCTTTAACGGGATCGCGGCAAAGCATGGCTGGTCGCGTTGAAGCGATTTATCATTGCTGATCCTGCCGTCCGCGATCTGGAGGTGATCGCGGACTAAATTGCCTTGGATGATCCTATCGCGGCACTGTCAAGTTATTGGAAGCAATACATGCGAAAGCCGGCATGGCCAATGAACTGACCGCTTGATTTGGCAGGGCCGCTTTTCACGCGGCCTGCCGCCAACAACTTGACAGTGCCCTTAGTTCACATACTGAGGTAGCTTGCTCGTGCGCCATTCAGTCTTCGGCAGCGGGTGCAAATCCATCTGCAAAGCCTTACCCATGCCAAACGAGCTGAGGGCCAGAATCCGGCCGCCTAAGTTCGGGGTATACGTGTCGAACGCTTCAGTGTGAAAGCTCACTTGATACCGCGTCTTTGTTGCCTCGTCATCACGCACGGCGCTCAAGTCGAACTGCATCCGTGGGCCTCCATAGGTAAAGTGCAGACCTACTCTGGTATTGGCAAGGGATCCCCGGCCGACCCAGAAAAGGATGTAGAACGGACGGATATGATATTCATTGTTCTCGCAGCGCATGGGCTCGATCCCTGCGGCCTCAAGCATCGAACTGCAAAGCCGGAAAGCAGGCATGATCAATGTGCGCTGAATGACCGGCCAGGTGAACACACCCTTCGCCTTCACCGCATCGTTGATGTCGATAATGTTGGCGTCATATTCAGCCACGACTGTCTCCACATACTGCGAGGGCACATCTTACGCAAAGATGGTGAGCCCATATACTCAAAACACCAGTTCGGAGTTATCTAATATTTTACAGACACTAAGCAAGTGCACCGTAGCTTTTTCTGTGCCAGATGGGTGAACGGTTGTGTCCCAACAGAGGTGGTCGTGCTTTTCCGGCCATTTTGCCGCTTGGTTAAGCTCTGGCGTTGGTTTCAATCAGGCAGCGGCTTTCTGGTTGTTATTTTGCTTATCATAGACCTCGGCAGGCGTCAGCAGATCATGGGCTGAATACGGGCGCCTTTGGTTGTAATAGTCGAGCCAGTCACCGATCCCGTTGCGGGCCTCAGATCCGGTCTCGAAGGCGTTGAGATAGACACATTCGTATTTGAGTGAGCGCCAGAGCCTTTCGATCATCCGGTTGTCGATCCAGCGCCCGCACCCGTCCATGGAGATTTTGACCCCGGCGTCGAGCAGCACTTTGGTGAAGTCCGTGCGGCACTGTCAAGTTTTTGACGGCAGGCCGCGTGAAAGGCGGCCACGCCAAATCAGGTTGTGTCGCAACTTTCGCAAATTACTCTTCCTTACCTTTCTAATTACCACCACTTCCGAGACACAAGCCAACTTTCGCACACTACCAGCAAACTTTTGAATATTAATCAATGACTTGACAGTTTCGTTCTTAGCGAACAGTACTGCTCAGAATACTCGCAAATCCCGTAGAAGGAATGGGAGACCGCTCAATGATTATTTTTCAATGATTATTTGAAATCGCGCCACTATCAGCGCACGCGGTGTTCCTAACGCCTTTTATAGAGCTAAATATTAGAAATACAATGAACCACCTTTCCGCTGCGTCACGCAGAATACCGGTCGATCATGGCATTGATGGGCTAGTTTCCAGAATATTATTAAATCGGTCATTGAGTGTCAGGACACTGATATGTGCTGCTCCCGTACTCTTCTCTCTGGCGGGTTGCGATGCTGGGATGTCGACATTCCCCGTTAGAACAGAACGCGCTGAAGTGCCCGTCGAGGAACTTGAGACGACGGTTAGGATCGTTCCAATCACGTTCCGGAATATCGACGGGTTCGCGACCGTTGCGGCGCAAGATCGCGGCATGGGCGACACCTTGCCCGGCTCATCCGGAGAACATTCCTACCGGGTAGGGGCTGGGGATTTGTTGGAGGTGACCGTTTGGGACCACCCAGAGCTTTCGCCCGCCAGCGCCGGGAATATACCAGTCGAGGCGGGGCTTCGCGTCGGGGCGGACGGATCATTTTTCTATCCCTATGTCGGGCAGGTTCCGGCAGCGGGGCTTTCCGTCGATGCGATCCGCATGAACCTGACTGAGCAGCTTTCCAAGTTTATCACCACGCCGCAGGTGCAGGTGAAGGTTGTCGGATTTAGATCTCAGTCGGTCTCGATGACGGGCGCGGTTGAGAAACCGTCACGATTGCCGATCAACGAGGATCGGCTGACCTTGCTTGATGCGGTTGACGCTGCAGGTGGCTTGACCGCTGATGCTGACGCCGCTCGCATCAACCTTCGCCGCAACGGCAGACTGTATCGCGTGAATCTCGCAGCCTTTCTCGATCATGGAAGCGCCCAAGGCAATCCTCCGCTGCGCCACGGCGATGTCGTCACCGTCCCGCGACGCGCCACCAACCAGGCCTATCTGCTGGGGCAGGTCAAACACCCCGGAACGATCGATCTGACGCAAAAACCTGTGTCACTGACCGCAGCGATAGCACTACAGGGCGGCGCAGAGGAAAGCAGGGCTGATGTGCGGGGCATTTTCGTGTTCCGCCGTACCGGGTCCGGCATAACCGTCTATCAGCTTAATGCTTCAAGTCCTGCCGCTTATGTGCTGGGGGCCAGGTTCGCCCTCGCCGCAGAGGACGTGATCTACGTCACCACGGCCCCAATCGCACGCTGGAACCGTCTGATTTCGAACATTCTGCCCTCAGTCACCGTGATCGGGCAAACGGACAATTTGGGGAAGTGAGGCGGGCATCATGAGAATCTCCTCCATCCTCGTATTATGCACGGGCAATATCTGCCGCTCTCCCACCGGGCAGGCGGCATTAAAGGCGGAAATGTCCAGCTCTCCGATGGCGGAGATATTGATTGCATCGGCAGGGCTAAATGCTCCTGATGGACATCCGGCCGACCCTGTGACTACGCAAGAAGCAGCCCTGCGCGGGCTTGACCTGAAGGGGCATCGCTCGCGCCAGTTCAGCGCCAAGTTGGGTCACGCGCATGATCTGATCCTCGTCATGGAGTCCCGCCAGAGGGGGGAGGTTTTGTCCCTACTCCCCGAGCTTTCGGGGCGAGTTTTTCTCTTTAGCGCTTGGTCCGATGCGTGTGATATCGCGGATCCGTATGGGCGCTCCACGGAATTTCAACGGGTCGTGATCGATCAGATCATCGTCGGCGCGCGAGCCTGGCACAATCGCTTGAAGGATCTGCAGCCATGACAGCCCAGCCGCGCCAAACGACACTTCCTTCCGCTCATTCGCGCTTTTCAGACGCAGAAGAGGATGGCCCCGATCTCTTCCAAATCCTCCATATGCTCTGGAACGGCAAGAGGATCATTTTGGCTTACCTTCTGTTCACCGGTATCGCGGGCTGGACGATAGCGCGTATCGCACCCCCGATTTATGAGGCCGATGCGCTAATTCAGCTTGAAGAACAGAATCCGGGCCTAACCCTACCGGCTATTATGCAGGAAGCAGCGGTGAATAGCATCGCACTGACCGCAGAGATGGAAATCCTTTCCTCTCGCCTCGTTCTTGGCGAAGTGGTCCGTACCGAAGGGCTGGATATCCAGGCGCTGCCCGAAGAGCATTCGGCTCTACGCAGCCGCCTCGCCCGTCTGGGCCTGCGCGTTCTGCAGGTGCCCGAACGCCAGATAAAGGTGGCCGGGCTTACGGTGCCCGACGAGATGATCGGACAGCCGCTGCGACTGACGCCTACGGCCGACGGCTACACCTTGACACTACCCAACGGCAACGTTCACCATGGCCATCTGGGCACTTGGCTCAATCTCGCTGATCATGGTCTCAACCTACGCGTCGATCGCCTGATTCTGCCTGAAGGCGAGAGCTATATTGTGGTCAAGCGCCCGGAACGCGAAGCCATAGACGAGTTGCGCGCGCGCCTGTCGATACAGGAAAGTGCCCGCCAGTCCTCGATGCTACGCTTGCAGCTGACCGCAGAAACTCCGGCCGAGGCGGTGCGCATTCTCGACGCGATCTCTGCTGCTTATCTGAACCAGAATGTCGCGCGCAGTTCGGCAGAAATTCAAAATAGCCTAGAGTTTATCGAAGAGCAGCTGCCGCTTGCCAGCGAGCAGCTGGTCGCGGCCCAAAACACGCTGAACAGCTATCGCCAGGCGCAGCAATCGGTTGACCTGAGCTACGAGACCCAGAGCCTGTTGAATGCCTTCAATGTCGTCGAGACAAAGCTGCAGGAATCCGAGGCGCAGGAAGCTCAGATAAAAGGGCGCTTTATGCCCAGCCATCCCGCCTATCAGGCGCTGCTACGAGACCGCAGCACGTTACTGGCGGAGCGTAAAACGCTGCGCGAGCGGATTGGCGACCTGCCGGAAACCCAGAAGGACATATTCAACCTTACCCGCGAGCTAGAGGTTGCGCAGCAGGTTCACCTTAAGCTTCTTAACCGCGCCCAGGAACTCAAGGTCCTGCTGGCCTCCTCAATCGGGTCGATCCGGGTGATTGATGCCGCGAGCACCTCGAACCTGCCTGTCGCGCCGCGTCGTGGCATGATTATCGGTGTCTGCATGATGATGGGCCTGATCTGCGCATCCGGCAGTGTGCTTTTGCGCCTGATCATGCGCAAAGACCTGCGTTCGCCCGGGGACCTAGAGACGCGGGGCCTACCGGTCTTATCGACGGTTCCCCACGTTGCGGAGGCAGTCCGCATCGATCAGCGCGTAAAGGGAAATCTGCCCATTCTTGCGGTGAAGAATCCCACCAGCATCGCGGTCGAAGCTTTGCGTTCACTACGCACCTCGCTCTATTTCGCGCTAATCAATGCGCCAACCCGGTCGGTCCTGCTGACCTCCCCGACACCCAATGCGGGAAAGAGCTTTACCGCCATCAATCTTGCCACCGTCGTTGCCCAGGCCGGACAGAAGGTCTGCTTGATCGACGCAGACATGCGGCTGGGCTATCTGAACCGATATTTCGGCTTGCCGCAGAAAACTGCAGGCCTGGCCGAATATCTTGCCGGCGAGGCGGATTTAGAGACGGTGATCCAAAATTCGGTGGAAGTCGAAGGGCTTAGCTTCATCAGCAGCGGCAGCCTCCCCCCCAATCCCTCCGAGCTGCTGATGCGCGAAGGGTTTGCCCAGTTGCTCGAAACCCTGAACGGGCGTTTCGATCTGGTGCTGATTGACAGCCCCCCTGCCCTGGCTGTGACCGATCCGGTCATCATGGCCCGATCAAGTGGGGTCACCTTGCTGGTCGCACGCCACCAACAGACACAGCTCAAGCAGATTAACGCAACAATCCGGCTTTTCGAAACTGCCGGATGTCGCATCGGCGGCGCGATCCTCAATGCCCACAAGATCAGCGGGGGCGACTCTGGCCGAGACTACTACAGATACGACTACAAGAAGCGAACCTGAACGGAAAATTTTGAGTTAACTATCTGTTTTGATTTACTTATCAAGAGGATTTCGAGATGTCGATGCTGTTGTTGTTCGTGGGCACCCTGGTCATCAGCGGCGCGACTGCCTGGTTCATCGTGTGCACCAAGGACATTCATGGCACATTGAGCATGGACAGCCAGGGGGGGGTGCAAAAGCTTCATAAAGAAGCCACACCCCGGATTGGCGGGATTTCAATCATTGTGGGCGTGCTCTTTTCCCAGCTGTTCATGCCCATGGAATCCGGCCTGCTTTGGTCGAAGATACTTCTGGCTAGCATACCCGCTTTCGCTGCCGGCCTGACCGAGGATCTGACAAAACAATGCGGTGCCCGCGCGCGGTTTGTCGCTACGATCCTGTCCGGCGCCCTCTTTGTCTGGCTGACAGGCTACGGCATCGAACACACCGGCGTGGCAGTGCTTGACCTGCTGCTGCGCTACGGCCCGATATCGCTGCTGCTGACCGCAATCGCCGTGGGCGGCGTGGCCAATGCGCTTAATCTGATCGATGGCGTGCATGGCCTGGCTGCGGGAACGGCAATTATTATCGCGACGGGCTTCGCGCTCGTTGCCATGGAGGCAGGCGACATGTCGCTCGTCTCGATCTGCATCGCACTGATCGCCGCGCTCTCGGGCTTCCTGCTGCTGAACTTTCCGCTGGGGCGGCTGTTTCTGGGGGATGGCGGGGCCTATGCAACGGGGTTCGCTCTTGCGGCTATCGCCGTTGCGCTCGTGGCGCGAAACGAATCCGTCTCGGCCCTGACCGGCCTGTTGGGCCTGTCCTACCCGGTAATCGAGACGCTGGTTTCTATTCAGCGCCGCATCGTGCGCGAAGGCAGCGCGCCGGATCAGCCCGACCGGCTGCACCTTCACAGCCTTACTTACCGCTACCATGCGCGACGCCTCGCGCGACTTCTGGGCATGCCGGAAATGCACAATCCTATGACCTCGGTCATCCTGTGGACGCTGCCGCTAACCTCTTCTGCGCTGATGATTCTGACCGCATCCTCGGATGTGCTGACCGCCGGCGCCATCGTGGCAATGATCGTTATCTATCTGTTGGCCTATCGGAAGGTGGCACTTCTTTCCCAGCGCCTGCGGTTTATCGCGCGCCGTTCGCCCGTCGGCCTGCGCCCGAACGACAGCTGATCACCATGCCGGAACATTGCCAATGAATACCACCCGCAACCTGGTTGGTTCGATCCTTACGCTGGCTGGCGCGCAGGGATTGACTGTCCTCATGCTTATCATGCGCATGAAGCTGATGGCCGTTATGCTTGGACCCGTCGGCATTGCGGTGATGGGCGTCTACAACAATTTCCAGTTCCTGGCGGCGGCGCTCTCGGGCCTTGGAATATCGACCAGCGGTGTTCGCCAGATCGCCCGGGCGGCGGATGAGCAGGTGACAGACGGTGCGACCGAACAGGCGCGCCAGCGCCGTGTGCTGCTGGTGGCATTCGCGCTGCAGGGCGGGCTAGCATGCGTCCTGATTTACGGGTTCCGGGATCAGCTGGCGATCTGGCTGCTGGGCGACGCCTTATATGAAACCCAGATTGCTCTGACCGGCGCCGTGGTGCTAGTCACTTTGCTGACGGCGGCGGCCACCACGGTCCTTCAGGGCTTGCGGCGCGTCCGAGAAATCGCCCGCATGAGCGTGATTTCTACTATGTCTGGTACTATCGTCGGTCTTGGGGCGATTAGTGCCTTTGGACTAGATGGGTTAATCTGGTTTCTTATAGCACATAACAGCACCTATCTGGCGATGGCGTGGTATTATCTCCTGCGTCTGCCCAGGACGCCATCGGTGCGCATGCGGCCAGTGGAGATCTGGGTAGCATGGCGCCCAATGGCTTCTGAGGGCATCGCCTTGATGGCGGGGAGCTTGGCGGGCCCAGCCGCGTTACTGGCCGTGCGCGCCCTTGTCGGCCGCGAACTGGGGCTGGCCGAGGCAGGTATCTTCTCGGCGGCATGGAGCGTCACGACCCTTTACGTCGGTTTCTTCATGCAGGCCATGGCGACGGACTACTATCCGCGCCTGAGCGCGGTCTTCGATCGCCACGAGGAAGCCCAAGTTCTGGTCAACGACCAGTTGCAGATACTGATGGCCCTTGGCGGGCCTCTTTTGATCGCCATGATCGCGCTGGCCCCGTGGCTGATCCAGGCGATTTACAGTCCGACATTCCTGCCCGCGGCAGAAATCCTGCAATGGCAAAGCTGGGGCAATGTTTTCAAGCTGGCCGCATTTCCACTGGGTTTCACGCTGATGGCGGCGGGACGCGCCCGCCTTTATCTCAGCACCGAACTCGCTTGGAACGCTATCTTCATCGCCCTAGTCTCGCTGTTGATGCCATATCTCGGGCTGCGCATCACTGGCATTGCCTTCCTGTTAGGATATAGCTTCTACTGGTTGATGCTCATGGGACTGACGCGCCGGTTGCTCGGTTTGCGGCTGGAACCACTTTCCTTGCGTCTGATCCTGTGGCAGCTTGCGCTGGCCGGGGCGCTCGTGCTGCTGGCGCAGGCCAGCCAGATCTGGGCGGCGATGCTGGGCCTGCCCTCAGCCCTGCTGGCTGCGGTGGCGGGCTTGCGCATCGTTCTCGGGAAGATCGGGCCGGAAGGGCGGGTTCCAGCACAGCTGAACCGTCTCTTTGCCAGAATGAGATGGCCCGTCGTGGCGGTTAAAGCTTCTCCCGTGCAGGAAGCCCGGCGGTGACCGCTCCCGTCTACTCTTCGTACTCGAATGCTGTGGTAACGGCGAGACCGAGGCCTATATGCACCGTCTGGCGGACTATATCGGCCAAACGCTACCGTTCGGCATCCTTACGCTTTCGGACAGTCAGGCAAGGGCCGAAAACTGCTTTCCCGATCTTCCCGTTAACGCAGTCAATGGCTTGCGCGGCCTCGACGCGGCGATCGCGCACTTCGCGGGGGCGCGCGTGATAAATTTCCATCTCTATTCCCGCCTGGTGCCCGCCGTCTGCCTCGCGCGCAGGCGGCAGCGCCTATGCGTAAGCACGTTGCATATGCCGTTACGAAGCTGGTCATGGCGTCACCGTCAGGCCTGGCGGGCGGCTGTCGGCCTTTCTCATGCCGCCATCCTGGTCTGCACGGATATCCGGGATGAATTCGGCGCGGAAATTGCCCGCAAGATGCCCTTCGTTGCCTCAGGTCCCCTACCGGACAAGCTGCAGAACCGGCCGGGATTTCATGTCGTCTCATCTGGGCGTCTGGAGCGAGAGAAAGATTTTTCGACGCTCTTGAGAGCGCTGGCCGGAATGGACCAGGCGCGCCTGACAATCGTTGGAGAGGGTAGCCTGCGCAACGCCCTAGAGGCGCAGGCCAGATCCTTGCGGGTCGATGTCACTTTTGCCGGACATTTGCCCCACACTGAGGCTTTTGCTCTGCTACAACAGGGCGATGTCTTTGTCCTGCCGTCCCTATTCGAGGGCCTCGGCATGTCTGCGATCGAGGCAATGGCGCTGGATCTGCCTGTCGTCACAAGCGATTTCCCCGCCGCCCGCGACTACATTCTTCCGCAAGAGACCGGGTTCACATTTCGTGTTGGGGACAGCGAAGGGCTGTGTGCTTGCCTGAACATGTTGCGGCATGAGCCAGCCTTACGCAGACGGATCGCGGCAGCCGGAGGAGCCTTCGCTCGCAGCCTTTACGCTCCTGAACGTCAGTTCGCCCCTTACTTGGAGCTTTTGCGGGGGGGTGCGCGGCCCACCCCGGCGGGGAGAGCGACATGAGAATACTGATGCTGGACCGCGCCGGCGCGCAATCCATCTGGAGCGTGATGTCGGCCATCGCGGATCAGGCAGAGGCCGAGGGCCACGAGATACACCGTTGCCGCTGGGACGAGGGTGGGCTGTTGGAAGACCACTCGCCTCCGGGGCCGCGGGACCATGTGATTGCGGTGCCGCACCGCCGCCGACCCCTGGATGTGATCGGCCAGCACCGCGCCTTCTGTGCCCCGTTCATGGCCCTTCTGGACGCGGTCAGGCCGGATGTGCTGCAAGCTAATTTCATCGTCCCGGGCGGCTTCGCTATACATCTTGCCCGGATCTGGCGGCGCAGGCGTCGCACCTCGTGCCGGATCGTCCTGACCAGGCATGAGCTTTATGGCTCTATGGCGCTCCATTTGCGGCTCTGGACACAGTTGAGTGCGGGCTGCGCCGATCATCTGGTCCATGTGTCGGATCAGGTGGCGCAAAGCTATGGCTTAGAGATGGCCAGTCGTTGGTTAGGCCATGGACATGGTAAGCCACCACGGGCGATGGTAATTAACAATGGGCTGGATCGCGCCTGGATCGATGCAATCACGCCATACCCCCGGCCTGATAGCGCGCGGGTCTTCGTACTGGCCGGCAGCCTGGTGCCGGTCAAGGGCCAGCGGTTGGCGCTGCGAGCCCTTGCGGCCAGCCCAGATATCGTAGCCCGGCTGGAGATCATCGGCGATGGTCCAGAGCGCCCCGCACTCATGGCGATGGCCAAAGATCTCGGCCTTGAGGGGCGCGTCGACTTCATCGGCTGGCGCCCACGCATTGAGACGCTGGCGCGCATGCGCAGCGCTCGGGCCGTGCTAGTGCCATCGACACAGGAAGGATTCGGGCTAAGCCTGGCCGAGGCGATGGCCCTTGGTTGTTCGGTTCTGGCCTCTGACATCGCCGTTTTCCGCGAAGTGGCGGCCGAGGGACGCGGGGTCCGGCTTCTACCGCCGTGTGATGCGGGCCAGTGGGCACAGGCATTGGCCGAAGAACAAGGCCGGGCCGTCCTGCCGGCCGGGGCCTTGGATCAGAACGTCATGGCGCAACGCTATCTTGCGCTTTACCGCAGCGGGGCCAAGACATGATGCTGGCGCTTTTCGGCGGCATCGCAGCTCTCGCGCTCATCGTCATGGCGCTGGTTATCCGCCAGCCGCTCTGGGGGCTCTACCTGTTCATTTTTCTCTCTGCCGTTACCGAGATGCCGTCGCTGCCGGTGATACAGGACCGGCTGTCCGTGGCCGATTTCATTATGGCCTTAACCATCTTGGTCGCCGCAACGAAGGGAATCCTGTTCCGCCCGGCCCCTGCTGCCGTGCGGTTGTGCGACCAGCTGGCCGGCTTTTTCATCCTGCTGTGCACCCTCTCCTCGCTGCTGGCGTTGCTTTCCGGTGGGGATCCGGTCAGGGTTGGCCTGTTTTTGGTGATCTACGGCTATGGCTATCTGGTGTTCCGCCTGTGCCTGCGTATGATTACCAACTGGGAGATCTTCGCTCGGGTTATGCTTGCCTGGGGCCTCGGAGCCACCCTGCTGACCGTCATTGGATTTCTGGCCGCTACCGGTATCTATCGGCCGAGCTGGACCTATGACCCGATGATTAATCGGATCAACTCGACGATGAAGCTATCGGGGCAGGTTTCCTCTTACCTAGGGCCAGCGCTCTTCATCTTTTTCTTCGCGGCCACAACACCGCGCCTGAATGGCTGGATGCGGAGCGCTGCCATCGCACTGCTGGTCATGGCGGGCATCGTGTTGCTCAGCACTGGCAACCGCACGAGTTTTCTGATGATGCTCGTGGCGTTCATGGCCGCCAGCGCCATCCTGCTGACGACACTGGGCGCCGCGCAGAAACGGGCTCCGCTGCTGCTGGCCCTAGCACTGGGAACAGGGATCTTCGCTGTCTATGCCGCCAGCGTCTGGCGCGACACTGCACAGAATTATTCAATCACCCACACCTCACCCTTTGAGCGGCCGTTAAAGATGTGGTCAGAGTTCAGCCGCGACAGACATGCCGGTCTGGGAGAACTGGGAGGCACACGCACCGAGGAGATCCTCACAGCAATCCGGCACTTCCCCGATCATCCCTTTCTCGGGACCGGTAGCGGCATGTTCAGCGAAACCTATCGACTAAACGAACTCCACAACACCTATTTCAGCATCGTGGCCGAAAACGGACTGTGGGCTTTCATGTGTTTCGGGCTGTGGTGGGGCTGGCAGATGGCCCTGCATCTGCGCCTGACCCGGCGCAGTCAGGGCGAGATCCGGCTGGTTCTGCGCCTTGCCTTCGCCGCGATGCTAACGCTCTGCATTTACCAGATGTCGATCAACGGCATGCGCCAGCGTCCGTTCTGGTTCATCCCTGCCCTGACCCTTTCCGCGCTAGCCCTTTCCCGCCAGAGCGCCTCCAAGGCTGAACTCCTAGAAGCGGACTCCTTGAGTCCTTCGGCTCAACGGCCCGGTCAATATGGCCAAACTGGAACCATTCACACATGACCCGATCTTCTGTCGCGATCCTTTTTGTCGAAAGCTATCCCCACGCCCTTGCTGGCCAGCAGGAAACGCTGAGCGCCCTCCTGGCCCGGGCCGCGGTGCGGGGTATCATCGCCGAGGTTGCAACTCCGGGTGAGGGCATCTACGCCGAGCAGCTCCGCAGGCAGGGGATCAGGGTCCATGTCCATCCCCAACCCGAAAGCATCGCCCGCTACGGCGGCGCGATCTATGGCTACCGGGCCAGGCGCAGTCTCGCGATGACCAGGCAGACCCTCGGCTATGTCAGAGACCTCCGGCGCTGGCTAAAGGGCTCCGGCTTTCGCGCCGTCTTCTGCAACGACATGCGCGGGCTTCTAACCTTTGGCTTAGCCGCGCGGCTGGCCGGGCTGCCCGTGATAATCTGGGACAAGCTCGACAAGCCCCACGGTATCTATGATGCCCTGCAACTGCCGTTGGTGCGCCGCAATCTCGTGATCGCTGATCATGTCTGTGCCAAATACCCGCGCTGGCAGCGCTGGTTCTGCAGGGGGCGCATCCGCAAGGTTGCGGACGGGCTGGAACTGTCGCGCTATCGTGCCGACGAGGCGGTTCGCGTCAGGGTCCGGTCGGAGCTGGGGCTGGCACCAGAGGCTGTTGTCGCGGCGATCATCGGCACAATTTCGCCTCGAAAGGGCCATGACCTTTTGCTACCTGCCTTCGCGGCAGCGCAGAGGATGCACCCCGAACTGACGCTTCTGGTGATCGGAGAGGCCCCGGCCGAAATTGCCCATTTTGCCCACCAGTTACGTCGCGATGCCGGGCCCCATGTCCATTGGCTAGGGCATCGCCTTGATATCCCTGCCGTGCTGGCTGCGGCAGACATGCTGATTTCCCCATCGCGGCATGAGGGAATGGGACGGGTCAATATCGAGGCGATGGCGACTGGTCTGCCGGTGATCGGTGCGCTGGGCACAGGTATCGCCGAAGTCGTGGTCGACGGTGAGACAGGCTTTTTGATCGACCCCCGGGACTCTAAGGCTCTCTGTGCCTCCATTCTAGAGCTTGCGCAGGATTCTGGACTGAGGCGCAGATTCGGTGCGGCGGGCCTCACTCGGGCGCAAAAATGCTTCGATGCCGAACGCCAGCTCGCGCAGGTTCTTGACGAATTGGAAGCGATAATATGCTGATCCACCCTTCAACACGAATGTCCGGACAGCGCGTCGCCCTGATCGGCAATGCCATTGACTCCATGCTGAGGTTCCGGGGATCACTGATCGAAAGCCTTGTGGCCGAGGGGCATGAGGTCATTGCACTCTGCCCTCCTGGCCAGCCAGAACAGGCCGCAGCACTGAGGGCTCTCGGGGCTCGCCATTTGCCGATCCATACGCTCTCGCGTGGCAGTCTGAACCCGCGAGGCGAGTTACTCCTCCTTCGCGAACTTACTATGGCGCTGCGACGCGAACAGCCGGATCATGTATTCAGTTTTTTCCTCAAGCCATTGATCTGGGGAACGCTGGCCGGGCGAGCGGCCGGAGTCGGGCATGTCACCGGCATGATCGAGGGGATGGGCTTCGCATTTTCCGCACGTCCTCCGGATATTAAAGGGCGGTTGAAGCAGGCTGTAGCGCAGCGGGCGTTACTTCCGCTTCTTCGCCGTGCGTTGGCGAGGATCGATCATCTGATGGTGCTCAATCAGGACGATGAGGCGTTCCTGCTTGACCGTAGCCTTATCACACCAGATCGACTGATCCGCCTGGACGGCATCGGGGTCGACCTGAAGCATTTCGCGTTCGCGCAGCCCCATCTGTCTCCACCACGTTTCACCCTTGTTGCGCGTATGATCCGCGAAAAGGGCGTCGAGCTTTTTATCGCCGCAGCTCGGAAAGTGCGCGCACGGTATCCCGAGGCTCAATTCTGCCTCGTGGGCGGGGTCGATGATGCACCCGGTGCACTTTCCACCGCGTATCTTTCCGGGCTACACGACTCGGGACTGATCGAATGGCGTGGCCATGTTAGCGATGTACGAACGGTATTGACGCAGACTTCGGTCTTCGTCCTACCGACACTCTACCGCGAGGGGCTGCCGCGCTCGATCATGGAAGCGATGGCGATGGGCCGCCCGGTTATCACGACGGCGATGCCGGGTGCACGCGGTTCAGTGACGCCCGGCGTGAGTGGGGTGATCCTTGAGTTGGGGCCGCAAGACAGGATGTCCGAGGCATTGTGCGACGCTTGCGTGCATTTCCTTCGCACGCCCGATATCATCGTAAGCATGGGACGTGCCGCCCGTAACGAGGCTGAGAAGCGTTACGACCTAGGTCGGCAGACACTACAGCAGAATGAAGTTATCCTAGACAAAAAAGAGCGGGTTATCCGCATCGGTGCGGTATGAGAACGAGTGTGATTTCTTCGTTCTTACCCTCGATCTGCCCATCGCCCCGGTTGGCCATCGTGGTCCAGCTTAGCACATTCCTTTCTGAACCCTCCTACAGGTCGGAGCGCAGCTTATCGCTCTCACCTGACGGTACGGGAAGTCGCTTGCTAGTATTCCCAATCTCCTCGCATGCCGACCTCGGACCGACCTCAGGCGTGGCGGCGCGCAACGGGCTAATCGCCAAGCTGTTGGGCAACTCTTTCCCGTCGCGCAGTATTCGGCTGTGCCAAAACATCCAGAGCACACCGCAACATGGAAAGATGAGAAGGATCAGAAGGGTCTTCATTCGCTCAAAATACCGCTGCCGCCAGACCGGAACAATCCTACAAGACTCGGAGCGGTTTATAAAGTCGGAGCTAAGTAACGTTCGCCTTATCGTTGCCAGGCGATCTTCTCTCGGGCGATTAGCGGCTCAAAGCAATCCTAAGCAGGGACTTTGCTGCTACCGCGGGCATTCCCGGGCTCCGTGCGAGCCGTGCTCGCAGACCTGAGCATGTCTCGGCCTCTTTCTTTTTTCCGTCATCTTTCAAGGAATAGCCATCATGCCGCGCGTCAGCGCTCTGATAACCGTCTTTAATGAGGAGACTTGGATTGCGGCCGCGGTCGAAAGCCTTCTTCGTCAGGATATGGAAGACATCGAAATACTCGTTATAGATGACGGCTCATATGACCGTACCTCCGAGATATTGAGCGGTTTTTCTGATCCGCGGTTGCGTGTTCTCAGTGTCGAGCGGATGGGCCGCGCCGCCTCGTTGCAAATGGGTCTGAACGAGGCGCGTGGCGCGTTCATCGCCATTCTCGATGCCGATGACGAAAGCTATCCTCAAAGACTGTCACGCCAATTGGCCTTCATGGAGGCTCACCCCGAAGTGGCCTGGCTCGGCTGCGGTGAAGAAAGACGCGACAGTCAGCGCAGCGAGCAGGCCGTGCGGCGCTATCCCGAGACCGATGCGGCCACGCGCATCATGGCGGCACGCTGTATCCCCTACAGCCATTCGGGAGTGATGATCCGCCGCAGCGTGGTGGACGATGGTCTGAACTACGATCCGAGCGTGCCCTATCTGATAGATTTTGAATTTTTTCTGCGCGTGGCCGAACGTCACAAAGTGGCAAACCTGCCCGAGGTTCTGGTGATGCGCCGACTGCGCAACGAAAGTTTCTTCCAGAGCAGATTCAAGCGAAAGGCGCAAAATCGCGCACTCGCCAAGTTCTGCGCATCGGCCGTATATCGCTTTGGCCTGCCAAGGTGGCATCTGGCCTTTCCGCTTGCGCGTCTGGGCTACGACCTTGTTCCAGACCGGTTCAAACGCGGCCTGCGCCGGATTGCCGGCCTTAAAGAGAACTTCGGCCCTGCAACTTGAGTACCCCGCCGTTATTCGGCGAACACACACCCGCATCATTCCGATCTTTTGCAGGAGAGCACTTTGTCCATTCCGTGGCGATATGAAATAGATGGGCTGCGCGCAATCGCGGTCTGGGCAGTCGTGATCAACCATGCCATCCCCGGAGCGCTACCGGGGGGTTTTCTCGGCGTCGACATCTTCTTTGTTATATCCGGGTTTCTGATCACCGACCTTCTTCAGACGGAATACAGGGCAAGCGGACGTATTTCCCTGTCACGCTTCTATCTGCGGCGTATCAGGCGGCTGCTGCCTGCGCTTTATGGCATGCTGGCAGCCACCAGTCTTGCCGTGCTCTGGCTCCTTGCGCCGGGCGATCTGATGCATTTTGCCAAAAGCGCCCTTTCAACCATGATCTTTTCGGCCAATATTCATTTCTGGCGCAGCAGCGGCTACTTTTCCGAAGCAAGCGATATTGCGCCGCTTTTGCATACCTGGTCGTTGGGGGTGGAAGAGCAGTTCTATCTGATCTGGCCCTTCGCAATGATCTTACTGAGATCGCTCCGTCGATCCCACCAGCTGTCGCTGTGCCTTGCGATGCTTGGCGCGTCTTTGGCGCTGGCGTTTTACGCCGCAATGAATCATCCGGTAGCGGCCTTCTATTTTTTGCCTACCCGTGCCTTCGAAATGCTAACCGGTGCGGCGCTGGCGATATCTGGATTCGCTAACGCTCGTGAAACTCAGCTCCGCCAACGGGGATGGGCGCCCCATCCTTGGCTGGGGCACGTCGGGCTGGCATTTATAGTGCTGGCGCTGGTATTTATCCCTGAAACCGTTCGCTTGCCGGCGCCGGGGGCATTACTGGCTTGCCTGGGCGCGGCTATGGTGATTATGGCCGGTTACCACTCTGCTCCGCTTCAACGGGTGCTGGGGGCACCTATCCTGCTATTCTCCAGCAAGATATCTTACTCACTTTATCTCTGGCACTGGCCGCCACTTGCGCTGTTTCACTACGTAATGCTACGCGCGCCGAACCTTTTCGAAGCTGCCGGATTGGTTCTGATAGCGCTGGCCTGTGCCTGGCTGTCCTGGCGCTTCATAGAAGAAACTTGCCGCAGAGGCTGGGCCGGCGCGAGCCTCTGGCAGGTTTTCTCTCGTTTGGCGTTGCTTCCTGCCCTAACGCTTGCTGTGCTTTTAGGCTGCATTCTTTGGGGTCAGGGGCTGCCACGCCGCTTCAATCCTGCTGTCGTACGAGCCGATGCCGAATTGCAGGCCATCTTTCCGCTGCGCCGCATCTGCCACCTGATAGCACGCACACCGGGCATTCCTCCACTTGAATCCTGCATCTCGGGTGACACCGACAGACCGCCGACAGCCGTCCTATGGGGGGACAGTCATGCCTCTCATTACGAACCCATGCTAACGGCCTTGGGGCTGAAGAATCACTTCTCCTTTCGCTTTGCGTCTAGGTCGGGCTGTCCAGCTCTTCTGGACGTCAGCTTCCTTCCGGAAGCCCCTATCTACAGGGGGGACTGCCAACGTTTCAATGATGAGATCAGGAAAAGTTTGGGCACGCTTCCCCAATTGCAAACCCTTTGGATCGGCGGCTTCTGGACTTGGTATGCAGAATTGTCAGGCGATGCCACCATTGCAGGCAACCTTGCCGCCAGCGTCGCTGATCTCCGCGATCGTGGATATGAGGTCAATGTAATGGGAGTGCTTCCGCGCTTCGGCTTCGATGCGGGCAGTTGTAGGCTGCGAGCAATGCTCTACGAACCCAATGAACGCAAATGTAGACTATCAGAGGCTGAAGAGGCTTACCACATATCACTCAATGCCATGCTTAAGGAAGCGGTCGAAACTGCTGGTGGAAAATATATTGATTTGTTGCGGAAGGTTTGCCCTGCGGGCAGTGGATGTGGGGTTCGTGTGGATGAATATCTGGCATTTGCTGATGCGCACCATTTGACTGCTACCTTCAGTCGGCACCTAGCCGAGTTACCACTGGACGGCACTGTCAAGTTGTTGAGCCGTTGACGCCGGTGTAAAGAATTGGGTTCCGTCGCACCTTTAGTCACAGGTCGGCATGAGGCACTGTCAAGTTGTTGGCGATAATGCGTGCGAAAGCCTAACGGGCTGTTGAATGTCGCTGAGAACTGACCCGGGTTTGTCATCGAGAACTGACCCACCCTTCGGTTATGTTCTATGGGGGCACTGTCAAGTTGTTGGGCCGCTACTGCCGGTGTAGATATCTGGGATGAAAATCAGCGTTGTTACCGCCGCCCTCAAGGGTCACCGTTTTCCCCGAAGCATCATCTCGTACGCGGTCTGGCTTTATCATCGTTTTGCCCTAAGCCTGCGCGACGTTGAAGACCTGCTTGCCGAGCGCGGTATCGTCGT
>JAVHNG010104394.1:0-43537 GCA_034783435.1 Agapornis swindernianus
CAAAGTCCGAAGACTGTGAAATAACTTAAGTGTCTTTTTTGCTTCAGCGACTGTGAGCACAAATCTGCTCCACCAAACTGAAATCACCAAACCAAAAAAACCGAGGTCCAAAAAAGCGTATTCGGAAACGTTTTTTATAAAAATTGCTCAAACACGCTAAAAATGTTTATAGCGACATCTGAAGCTTGAGTTACTAAGGAATTTAAAAGTAATTCAACGTTTTGAAACACTTTGAAAAAAACGTTTAAATTACCGCTTTTTTGGGCCCCAAAAAATTTGGAAAATGAAATCCAGTTTGGTGGAGCAATTTTCGACTCACAGTCGCTGGAGCAAAAAAGACACTACAAGTGTCTACCATTTCGGACTTAATTTGAATCAAAATGACTGTAAGCTCGATTCTGCTCCACCAAAACCAAACTTAAAAAACAAAGAAATCATGGGTCAAAAAAGCGGCGTGCAATACGTTGTTTACGATTTTAATTACAAACAAATTAATAATCTGGTTAGAAGCGATGAATACTAACAAAAATATTCAACGATATTTTAAAACACAATTACGTTGTTGTTGCTCGCCCCAATATAAGCACATTTGAATTGCACATGCTAAATCATCTTTTGAGTTACCAAATTTGCCAGAGTAATAGAATCGAACTTTACCAATGATTGGATCGACTGGATCTTTTTGTAAACGAGCAAACTCGATCATTTGCTTCAATAACTTAGACTTGTTAACCTCAAAATTAGTACTTTGACAATCGTGAGCGAACCACAGTGCATTTTTTTCGATCAAAAACTTCATTTCATTGTACCATCCATGCTTGGATTCATTATCAGTCCAAACGCCAATGCCTTGATCGAACTTTGGATCGCCTAAAATGCATTTAACGTTGCCGTAATCCGGATGCATACAATGTTTACCAATCTGATAAGCAATAGTTCGATTCAAATTTGCTTCAATAATCATTACAAACTGACAATTGCGCAACCATTTGACGGTTCGCAGACGTTGTAGATGCAAACTGATGGTAGAAAACATATGTTGCGGTTCGAGACGATCGATGGCATCGATTCCAACAATAATCCAGTCATTGTGAATTTTACACATGGAGACCAATGCAAAATCGGACGAAACACCGCCGTTCGCGGGATCTACGGCAATGTAAACGCGTTCTGGTTCGTAATTGAAAAAGTATTCGGGTTTGTGTTCAAATTTGAATGCAAATTCGCGCATATAGTATTCTTTGTCTAGCGATGATATCAATCCACCCAATTCACGGTTGATACGATCTTGAGATGCGTCCATCATTTCTAACGTACGTTTTTGACGTTTATACGAGTGAATGGGCGGTAAGTTACGTCGAGAGTGTGTGCATTTGATTTGTTTTCGTTTACATCGTTTACAGTCGGTGTCAATTTGAATTGTTTTGACGCTATTTGTTTTGGTCCACCGTGAAAACCAATTGGAATCGCCTTCTGGAGTCGACAAAAAAATACATGCACGACCGATGGCTCCGGTCATTGGAGCAACGACTTCTGGAATTAAACGCGGACTACAAAACGATGCTTCATCCACGACAACGAGTTTGGGTGCATATCCACGTGTAGCTGTTCAACATCAAATACAAAACATTTGAACACGACAAAAACATTGTGAAACAACAAGACAAGGTGTTTTGAGTGGCAGGTGAATAAATACGATCAAAAAAATTAAGAATGAAAAAGTGTATATCAAAATGAACGATGTGTGTGTATAATAAAAAAGAATCAAATACTGACTCGTGTTATAATCAATGTGATTTGTTGTGCATTTTAAAAAATGACAACTCTTTCAAAGTTTGTAACTAATATTTTTGCGACGTCTCAGCGTCCGATGGATTTGAATGAGATTAAATTGTTGCAAACACTTGATTATGATTTACAAACACTTGGTTTGTCAATTGATACCGTCTACGACACTTTTGTGCAGTTGTCAAAGCACGAATTAAAGCAAACAAATTCTCAAACTTTCGTTCCTACTACACGTCACTTGCAGAAAAACCATTATAACAACATTTCATCCATTGTTGAAAAACTCATCCCAAGCACTTCCGACAAACAAATTTCTACGGGGGCGCCTGTCTTCGAAAACTTTTTCAACAATACCCAACCTTTTAAAAGTGAGTTTGAAAGCATTTTCAACACATCCGAGCCACAACAAGTGTATGACGTGACCGACGTACCAGCTCAAAAAGGTTGGTTTGGTCAAGAAAAATCGCCTGCATATTCTTACATTATTTACAATACTCAGCATGAAGATTTTTTAGACGAAGTCACGGCAAGCATTATAGACGGTGTATTGTTTCGTTATTTTGGACGAGATGCACAAGGCGTATTTGTTAAGAATGCATACGCTCGAGTATTGCGTCGTTTGTTAAAGTCACTAGCAAAATGGATACGGTATCATTACGGGCGATGGATTGATTTGGATATTGGAATTTTTTTCACAATTATTTTTATAGGGATTTTCTGTGCTATTGCAATTCCAAGAATGCTGAAAGCTATCAAGAAACAAAAAAAGAAAAAGCAAAAAATGTACAAATCTGGTTTAAAGCAGTTCGTCGGCACGCTTGAAAAGGTTCCATACGGTTTTGAATCGAAAATCAAAAATTTTGGATACAGCACTTTGATATTTTCGCAAGATTGGCTTGTTTATCCGGCGATTGTTGGAGCAATTGCATATGGCGGTTACATCATGTACAATAAAAACGGTATGTTGGCATTCTACAACTTTTTCAGCGACTACGATAACAATTATATCCAATTCGAACAAAATGAATCGTTGTTTGATTGGCGTTACTGGAAAAACTTGTTTAAATCGGGTGCTAGTAAAGGTATAAATGCAGTTGTTGGATACAATTTGTTGGGATTTCTGCCTAGCGCAACTTTGGTATTTTTGAGAATGAGTCGCAGTCTTGCAAGTGACTCATCTAAAAACCGCGTTCATCGATGGCAACTTTATTGGCGATACTACGTCATGCTTTTAAATATGTTATCTGAACAACGTAATTTGCTATTGGAAACATATACATCGTTTATGGCAACGCTTGTCGAGATTCAAAAACGTCGACCTGAACTAAGCGAGTTCACTGAAGATTTGGCGTTTGCAAATCAACGATTACTAGAGTTATTTGAAAGTATTCAAATGATCGTTTTGGACGATGAAAACACTGATTTTAATAATGGCTATGAAAACCTTGAATCTATGACTGTACATGTAAAGAAATGGGGAAATCACATTGATTCTAGCATTTTAGAATCTTTGTTGAAAGTTTATGAAACATTCGATCCACAAAACAAAGATTTAAAAAAGCAGCAATCCATCTTGAAAAATGTATTTAATAGACAACGCAAAGAAATACAATTTTTAACGGCTTTATTGAAAGAACAACGACGACGAATCATTCAGAATCGTCAAGAACACACAAATCATTACGAAAAAGACCGAGAGGAAGTGGAAAGAGATTTTCGACAAAAAAAAAGAGATCAAATCATGTTTCAAAGTGTTCGTGTAGGTACAAAAGTTGCACAAGCAACTATGGACGCAACCAAAGATGCTGTAGTGACTGGAGGCGGTGCAGCTTTATCAGGTGGTGCTAAAATCTTGACTGCTGCGGCTGTTGCAACTTCTGCAGTGACTAGCACACCAATACCCTCTGCTGCACTAGCTGTAATGAACGGAGTTGGATCACTAGGCGAATTATATAGCAATCAACAAAAAAGAAAACCTAAAGAAATCACGAATGCAGATGTCTTAGAACACGATTTACAAATTGACTATCTCAATAATGATGTTTACACCCAATTGCAATTTTTGGACCAAACCAAACCACAAAAATTGTCTTCGACAGCAACTGGTTACTTTGAAGATGTCAATCCACCCAATCAAAAAGGCAAAACATTTCGATACAACCCAAATATGCCATTACTCGAATATACAGAGCCAGAACAGCAGCTGAAGCTAGAATACAACGCTTCACCAGACGACGAATTAGCACAACAAATGAATGAATTGAATATTGGGAAATACGGTTCGTCGAATAATAAACATGAATATAAGCCCGAGTCTAAACAAGAATTAAAGAAAAGATCAAAGAAAAAACGAAAAGATTCTAGATCTATTTTTGATTAAAGTATACAACAAAAAACATCCAATGTCAGAAAAATTCAAAGCAAATAATTTAGCCAAAGGCTACACTGAAGATGACGATGATCAGCTTTCAACAACGATGAATAATAACCAAGTTCAAAATGTTTATTTTAACGATATGCAAGACATTGATGACGAAAAAACCGTTCAAACTAATCCAAAACAAGATGAACCGCGCATCGAGGTAATGGAAGACGATGAAGATGTTTTAGAACCGATGAACGATTTTCGCGCTGAAGACTTTGATTTGTCTCAACAACCAAACATCATTACTAATCAACAACCTTTGGTGCTCACTACAAATCGAATCCAGACATTTCAACCCGATTCAATCGTCTCAAAAAGCTCACCAATCAAGAAACGCAAACCACGTTTTTTCAGCTTGATGGACGATTTAAATCCAAAAAAAGCACGCGTTGAACCCGAACAGCAAATCGAAGAAATCACATCGCCAATAATTACAAGTCAACAAGATTCGATGATTGACGACAACAACGTGGATATGACAATTTCCAGTGCTTCAAAAGCTCAAGTTTCGTTTCTCGAACAATTTCAACATGTTGATTTGTTTACAAAGGATTTAATCATTGCGCATAGTTATTTGAAATCAATTTATGCTTAGGAAATAGTCAACGTTCGATAATCACGCAATGCTTTAATGGTCATAGTTCGCGCTTTTTCGGTTTCTCGATAGTCTTTTAACATTTTCAAATCTATAGATCGTTTTTGCGAGTATTTGTCTTTAATAAAAATGCCATTTTCAGACATTACACACATGATTTCGTTGTATATTTTGAGCTGTGATTCTAATAACATTTGTTCAGTCAATGCATGGCGATTGAAATGTTCATAAATGGTCTTGCGCAGCCATGGGCTTTTGGTATACGTTTCGGGTCGAATATATGTATTGTAAAACACTTGAACTTCGTATGTCCACGCTTTGACAGACATGCGAGGCGCGTGATCGCGCACAAACTGCATGAGATCGGTATAATGTTGAGAAGGTTGTGTATCGTTGTGTGTTTGCGTGTATTGACATAAAAAGCAATAGTCGTTAATTGTTTGACATCCCAAGTCCATTAACTCTTCATCGTTTTCAAATTCGCCATCAAACGGATTTTCAGGCTCCCATTTTTCCAAATTTTCAATCACCTGCGCTTGTTCGCCAACTCCTAAATGCGGTTGATTTAATTGTTCATTGGTTAAAATGAGACGGTCAACGGATCGTGGTGAATCAGTGGAACAGTCCATTATTTTCAAATGGCCAATGGCGGTGGAAACGGACGACTGGAAATACTCTGGTAAGGTTTGCCGTAGAACGGTGGTTTTCGAACAACCAGTGGTGCTATTTTGATATTTGACAGTGAATTGGACCGCTTTGTTGTGTTTGATTTTGTTGTTCGATAAAATTGATACAATAAACAATGTTTGTACTTAATAATCACAATAGCCGCAATCAATACTAAAAGAATAACGTTTTCAATCCAAAACAGCTTTTCAAAAACGCTCATACATTCATCTGCACTGTTTGACAAAACGTTTGTGGAATTTGAAGACATGGACAATGCAATTTATCAGCGTGGCGTGGCAGTGATCAATCAAGCACAAGCATTGGAAGCGTCAAATGTTGAGCAAGCACATCAATTGTACACCGAAGGCATTGAACACTTATTTTCAAGTATGCAATTTTTACAAAATGAAAAACAAAAACAATTTGTGTTGGAACGCATCAATCAGTATTTGCAACACTGTGAATCTTTATTAAAACCGACTGAAGTTGTAACGACTAATAGTGAAACGAGTTTTTGTGAAAGTGAAAAACCGAATGTGTATTGGTCCGATATTATTGGAATGGAAGAAACCAAACGTTTAATCAAACAAAGTTTATCGTTTCCACGCAAATTTCCATCGGCCATGTCGAATCGCCAGCCTCCAAAAACAATGCTCATGTATGGCCCACCGGGAACTGGCAAAACGATGTTTTCACAAGCGGTTGCCACCGAGTACAATTCACATTTTTATGCTGTCAAATCAAGTGATTTAGTCAGTAAATTAATGGGTGAAAGCGAACAAAACTTAAAAAACTTGTTTGATACCGCACGCAATTCAACGCCAAGTTTGATCTTTATAGACGAAATCGACTCAATTTGCGCACGACGAACCACGGATGAAAATGAAGCCACTCGACGTTTGAAAGTTGAATTCATGCAGCAAATGAACAATATTCCAGCGGGTGTGTTTATTATTGCTTGCACGAATTTGCCATATATTCTTGACGATGCAGTCGTGCGCAGGTTTGAAAAGCGCTTGTACATTCCACTGCCCGATGATGAAACGAAACAAAAATTGCTTTGGCATTTAGTTCAAAAAGTACCGCATTTAATACAAGAACAAACATGTAAAACGTTTGCGTTGCAACTACAAAACTTTTCCAATGCTGATATTTCGACGTTCGTAAATACCGCATCACTTTTGGAACTTTCAAAAGCACAACAATCAAATTATTTCATCAAAGATTCAATTTCTCAAAAATACCGGGCGTGTCGACGTGATTCTACGAACGCTGAACCACTCACAATTGATGAATTGCCTGACGATTCGTTGTACATTCCCCCGTTGACATTAAAACATCTTCAAAAAGCTCTGGAAACGTGTAAACCGTCAGTGAATTTATCGACGCTTGAGAAATACGAGCAATGGACAAACTCGTTCGGTCAACAAGTGTAGTGCCAACGGTGTCGTCGAACTCCAGCACTGCAAGCACACTGTCAATTCCAAATGCGTCACCTCACAAAATGAACGTCAAAAACAACGGAAGTTTGTTTGGATACGGTCACGCGCGTTTGCAAACGTTAACTACCACGCAACTCGAGTCGATGATGACCGCAAATCGTTTGGATGTACAGTGCAAGTACCGAGAATTGTTAATAAATGAATTGCTAAAGCACAAAAAAAGAACTCAAACTAAAAAAACCAAAAGCCCTGAAAAGTATCACAAAAATAACTGGTCAAGCGATTTGTCTGAAACACCTCAACGCGATAAAAAACGCATAACGAAGCGACAAAGCGCTACTGAAGATTTTGATTTTATTGAGTTTGATGATCTGACATTAAGCCAAAAAAACTAATGCACTCGTGCAGCAACATTTGGAGAGTAGAAATTTTGATACATGTTTTTATACCGTAATTCTCGGACTTGATCGTCGTCAAATAGATAATCCCAAATAGCCAGTGTTTTCACAGCAATATTGTTGAATCCATTGTATCCGTACTCGGGATATGGATAGTTGAAAAAAAGTATTTGATTCAAAGAGTTTATAAAACTGCCTGAGAATGTGCCTAATTTGATCGCGTTGATGTATACAGTTAAAAATCCATTCACTTGATCCCTTCGCACGAATGTCACTTGAGTAAATCCATTCGGCTGGATGTTAGGGTACATTGCTTGCTGTAAATATGCCAAATCAGTATTAAGTGGATTTGGATTTTGATTATACTCTGAAATCACTGATTGACCGTTTGGATTCATGAATAAGGCATTACCAAATCGTGTTGGATCACCAGGTTGTGCGTTTGTCGTCCAAATCGTTTGACTCGACAGATTTAATAACAAAGGCTCAACATCTTGTTGCTGAATCCACAAATCGAACGTCATGTCAGGTGTGAACAAATCATAATACGACGTGCCGCCTTGACTTGCAGTTGAATATACCGCTTCGCAACC
This sequence comes from Agapornis swindernianus, assembly GCA_034783435.1. Lineage (NCBI taxonomy): Eukaryota > Metazoa > Chordata > Aves > Psittaciformes > Psittacidae > Agapornis > Agapornis swindernianus. The sequence continues at coordinate 7,911 of JAVHNG010104394.1, forward strand.
GAGCTGAATGGATGAATTTTGAGTAACATGGTAAGCTGTAAACTGACCGAAAATTGGGTTTGTTGAAATGGTTGGTAAAGCAGCATGGTTTGAGATTGTTCCGCCGTCGTTCTGTTGACTAACAGCGCCATCATAACCATCTCCGCATGAGAAATTGTTGTTGACAAAATCAGCAGCATAAAATGCATCGGGCAATACGGTATTTGGAGCAGTCAAACTATTCATGGTTTGCATTGCGGTATTAAAATCATTATACGAATTATAAGTTAAACTCTGGGAATAAAACATTGTACCCGCAATCAATTGTAGTCCAGCAGCATTTTGAGTGTCCAAAAGCATATATTGAGGAATTTGCAATGCGTTGAAATTATTAGTTTGGAGTAAAGCATGATACGCATTTTCGTAGTATGGAGCAATGTTGTAAATTTGTTTTTGATTGACATACTGATCATCAAAAAACCATACCATTCCTTTGAATGTGTTTTGTGGTTTTTGAACGACATACGTTTGAAGAATTTGGTTCAAACTGAGGAAAGAAGACGATCGCGGATCTAAATAGCTCGAGGCATCTTGGTTGGAGTATTGCGATAAATCGAACACCAATACACTGTGTGATGTGGATTTTGCATAGTTTGAAACGATGGAAGATAAGTATGGATGGGCGTATGGCGAAGTTGAGCTTAATTTCATGTTGGTAGAATAAGCTTGAGGAATGTTGTTTTGCATGACGTACACATTGTCAATAGGTTGATTTGATGATGGAATGGATGAATTGTGGTGTCCAGCAAATACAAAAATATCATATTCAGTTGGGAACGATGTAACTTGAACACGAGACGCAGGAATGTGGAAGCGAACTCCATTGTCTTTTTGAGCGATCAGCATAATCGCCAACAGCACAACAAACAGCCATACTCCGTAGAATACCACCACTTTAGCTATGTGCTGGGTGTACGATTGCGACTTCATCATTTTCATCATTTTTTTTAAATTGTTTGGTTTCAACGCTGTTTTGTTTTAGTAAAATAACGTTTGCAAACAATGCTTGAATAAAAAGTTTAAATTGAATTTACGAGATTTGAGTTGGCGTGCACACGAATAATTGCTTCATGAATATCGACCATATCACGTAACGATCGTGTCATATTTTTGTACACATAATGCCAGCGAAATTCCATTTGCGTGCTATTGATTGCAGATTGATCATAACACCATTCCAAAAATGAATACGCGAAATATGTAACTATCCATGGTAAATTTTCCCATAATTCTTCGAGTAAAAACAATCCAGGTACGTGTGTTTTTTGATCGTCTGTAAACATTAAATTTGTTTCAAAGCACAAATGTTTTCCGAGTTTGTCAAAAGTTTTGGAAAGCTTGTCCAATTGTTTTGTCAGTGTATGAAAGTAACCAATGATAAAATGTGTATTTGTGTGATTGTGTGGACTAATTTCAACTAAATGATTTGTCAATAATTGTTGTTCGTGCAAAATAGCACCACATCGGTCCAACTCTTTTTGTATTTCAGCCAACTGCTTCATCGTGTCGTTTGTATTGAGTGTCTGAGCAAGAGTGTGCATTTGTCGGTGATTGATTTTGTGATAAAATGGCCAAAACACTAAACATAAAACACTTTGTATCTGTTAATCAAGAAACGAAAACAAGGATAATTTGATTGTTTATTTTTTTTCGCCAAACCAAATAAAGAGAGAAAAAAAATGTCACGAGAAAATCAACCTGCGGTCATGTACGACAAACCAAATGATTTTGGTGGAAAGGAGTACGGAATTGCGTCAAATCCTAGTCCATGGACCGATTATAATCAACACATTCAAGCATACACTGATTATTATGGGCAACCTTTGAAATCTGACACTGTACAAGATCCAGATGCAGCTTATCCAAGAGACCGAGCTCATTTCCCAGGTATGTTGAAAAATTTTAAAAAAAAATTCGCCTTAAACCACTCATTTTTAAAAAAAAACCGCGGCAGTCCGAAAATCTTATGCCACGCGCACTTAAAAAAACTTTTCTTTTTTTGACTCACTGTTTCGAACTTTGTTTTTGTGTATTAAAATCAAATAGAAGCGTTCCAGGGACCAAATACTTATTTACGACGCATTATTATGAGTTATGTCAATCAAGATTCGACTTGGCCAACTCAAGAAGCGCTGCCATTGAAAAAAAATGTCGGATCGCCGCATCGTAAATGGAATGAAATTGAATTCCACAATCATCAATTGGACGTCAATCCATACGAAACATTGGTTCGTACATTGACATTTGAAAAGCGTCAAAATGAATCGTTTTTACAACGTTATGGTGCGAACTTTGAAATGTCTCACGATTTCTACTTGACTCAGGAAGGTCAATTGCACTATGCCGCTCACTTGCAACAAATTGCCAACATGACAATCACCGCTCAAGATTTTGGCGCATTGTGGGAATTGTATCACCATGCAGCATATGAAGATCCATTTTCAAAAAGTCGAATTCAAAGTCAAATGAGCAATTCAGACATTGCATCGCGATTTAGTGATCAACGTGCGACATTTGGAGCACTTCAGAAGTCGGCAGACAATTACAAATTGATTGTCAACAAAGCTAAAATTTCAGCACAACAACGGAATACCAAAGGTGATTTGATGGTTTGGCCATCGGACGCGGATAAATATGTCAACGATCAACCGATCAACCAAACATATATTACTTCAGGCAACAAAAATTCCAGCGATGTGGATGTTTTCAATGCTCCAAAGAACAAACAAGATATGACATATCGTTTTTCACGTCCTTACGTTCTAGAATCCAATCGACCAGCAGTGGATCCGTGTATTAGTTATGTTTCGTTTGGTGGGTTTGTACCAATGTATACTTCGAATATCGAGGTATTGCCAAACATTTCCAACTACCGATGGTCTATGAATGACGTTATGGTGTACGACGAAAATAGCGATACTTACAAACGACTTGGATTTAAGCAGTATTTTCCATTTACTGGACTATTCAACAATTTACATGCTAAAGATTGCAGAAACAAAAAACCAAAACGCAACGACAAATCTTTGTTCCTTAATGACGATTATAACATGTACGATGCTCAAGATGACGATGGCGACGAATACAATTCCAATAACATGAACAAAACTGAAATTATTGGAAACACTTTTTTCAAAGGATACAACAACTATGTCGAGTTTTTTGATTCCCATCACAAATATCAAGATTCTATTGATCATCACTACAGCGGTGTGTTGTCGAAACCTTCGAAACATGGTGAATTGTTGAAAATGTTGATCAAAGCAGCAATTGATACGAATGAAGCGGAAGAGAAATCACTCAAAAACTCAATTCGTGATATTCAAAATCAATATGTCAATGCAAAAATCAATTACGCATCAACAGACGACAACTCATCTTCAGACGATGACATTCATGGTTCAGTCAGCGATGAAAATAACGATGCAATGGTTCAAAGTGATTTGAACGACGAAGATTTGACCGCTCAAAACTTTGCACTCTTGCTAAAATTCAAAGCTCCAGAGTTTTCAGGATATCGTAGTAAACTGGCTATGGCATGGAGTAACTATTTTGATGAATTTCAATTCAGTGAGAATGCAAAATTCGAAAAAGATGTATTGTTAAATGCTTTAATGGAAAATAATCGTTCTGCTTTCCGAAACAAATACGTCAGCGTTGAATCTTGGTTTTATCAATCGCTTGCGTATGTTTTCAGAAACGATCGAACATTCAAATCACCGGTAACATCTGCAAACATCTCAAATTTGCTAAAAACGCAATCTTCCAGAGGATCTGGCAATCAGCTTGCTGTACAAAATGATCTCAGAGGAAATGCAATTGCTGATAACACACAAGTCGCTTCTTATCCATTTACCATTGCACAATTGCTCACCGATCCAAATACTTTTCAGCCAAAACAAACCGGTTTGGAATTGACTTTCCATTTGTTTACATCCGGAAAAGTGGTGTTATTTGGTTTAAGCGCAGTACAACTTTCTGACAAAGATATCGCTATTGTACAACAAAATGCTGCAACAAACTTTTCAAAAGATCAACTTGAAGCATACTACGTTAGTTTAGGTGTATCCATACTATTCAATTATTTATTCAAGACTTTTGATCTTAAAAAACCTACAGCAGTCAAAGAAATTTCAGTTGAGGATGTTAATGCAAACACATCTATTGCCAAATTTATAGAACTGAATGCAGCATATAAACCAGCAAACTTGAAAAACTATAATGTCGACATGCTTATTTCTCAAATCGAATTCCAGCCCATTGTTGAACAAATACTGGAATATTTAGACGATTTTGCCAACAATAAAGCAGTTCCGTTCCCAGCCAACTTGTTTCTCCAAAAAATCAAGAAAGCTAAAAATTTTGAAGTCATTCCAAACTCTACGCTTCCAGACAATGCAACAAACCAATTATTACATCAACTTGAAAATGAAGCGAAATTCGAACAATTTGAATCATTCGACAACAACGACGTAGCATCAATCGAATCTGACGCAGCTGCAATCATTCAAGATTCCGTCAAAACATTCTCAAACAGTGCAAAAATCAACAATAAAGCACGATTTGGAACCGATATTTATAAAGAAGAATTAAATGAAATTTATTCCAATTTATTGTTTGCAGCACGTGATCGATCAAATATCATTGGCACAAACGTGGTTTTAGAAACCGTCAAGGCGCAGTTCAAAAATGTTGTGAATCAAATTCTAATCATTTTTGGGTCCAGTAATAACTCAAGTCCAGTCAAAACAGCTGATTTATACATTGATTCATTGCTCGGGTTTTTACAAGCCGGACAAGAACAACAAGCGGCTGACAATGGCCTATTGAATCCACAAAGCAATGAACGATTTGTTTCATTTATGCTCGACGCACGTAAAAAACAAACACTCAAACCAGTTGATTACAACCAAATTATCAATAAAAATCAACCAAAAGCAAATGGAAAATTGAAATCTTTTGATCGACCATCATCTAAATCATCATTCACACGCGAAGCTAGCAAACGTTTCTGTCAGTATGGCAATAAATTCATCAAAGCAATCATTCTTGGATGGAGTATTCCAGAAAGCACAAAATTGAACATTGCTATTGAATCCATTATTCAACGCGGATCGACAGATCCAAATATGTTTGCTGCGGCATATGTGGCATTCAGAGGATCGCAGTTCAAAAAAGCAGAAGTTGCTAACGTCAATGAATCCATTCAAAACGCAGTCATTAATTTTGTCGACAAATTCGCAAACAACAAATTGTCTTTTTCCGATGGCAATGGAGGAAATGATTCAATTGGTGATGATGAGTTTGCCCAATTCCAATTCAAAAACAAAGATGAATATCGTGATATTTTAAGCCAAATGCCAATCAACGGTGCTTTGATCAGCTGGTGTTTCGCTAACGATGTTTATTTCCCAATTGATATGAAAATTGTTTGGTTGCATGAGCAATACAAAACCAGTTCGGCGTTGTTAATGTCCAAAGGTGGTGCAACGGGTTATACATATTATATGGATCCATCTCTTATGGTGCAATCTGACGCTGGACGTGAGTTTCATTATTGGCATTGGACGTATATTATGTCTCCGGTCATTGAAAGTGATCGTAACATCGTTCCAGTTCGACACATTATTGTCAATGATTACCTCGGCGGACGTGGTATTGAACCATTTGATCCATTGAATGCAGTGCATTTAGCAAAATACCGCGAAGGTGTGATTCGAGAATGTCCAGATTGCTTTGTCATTCCTGAACGTATTGACAAACGTACTTCTGCAACTGAATTTGACGTCACTGGGTATTTTCATCCAGATTTACAACCAAACGACGCAGCGCAACAATCGACTCAGTGCACAATTGCAAGCGCATTGTCGTCTATCTGGGGCTGGAACACATCACGACGATGTTCACCATTCCAAGAGCTTGGGCGTGATCACGAAGACGATCCACAATACAATACACACTGCTCATCGAACTTCTATCGATGTTACAATCCACTCACAAACAAATTCGACGAAGAACACCCTGAAACTGGATTTTTGCGTGGATGCATTTACGAAGGGTCAGGACAAGTTCGTAAAGGCGCTGAAATGTTTTACAAAGACCAATCTATCAATATTCAAGTACGCTGATTTGCTCTGTTTTTAAATCGTTTTCTTGTATTTACCTTTTCGTGTTGTGTGAATGTTAGTAAAGAAAATAAATAAAAATTCTAAATATTTTTTGTTGCTTACTTATAACAAATTTTTTCCCCCAAAAGAAAAAATGATTGTTCAGTTAGTTTTTGCGTTGTTTGGTTTGTTGAGCGTTGCAAATACCGCTAAAGCGCAGTTGATTGACGCGAGTCTTTGTCCAGCTGGACCTGCATTAAACATTGAACCACAATTAATATGTTATTTAAAATTAAATGGCAATTTAGAAGACTCGAGTTTGTTGAATACGCAATATTACTTTAATTCATTGTACTACATTCAAAGCTCAGCCGATTTTATTCAGGTCGCGGAAAACCAACCGCTCGCAGCAACAATGGAATTCAACGCTATTCAATCCAGCGATCAGTTCAATCCAAGTATTCCAATCACTTCGTCCTACTCCAAATCCATATTTATTAATGTTATCGATTCAGAACAGAGTTTTTTCGGCACCTATGGATCAGGATCGTTGATTGGAGGTATGGGAAACGGTCCAAATGAATACCATCAAATGGTGATTATGGACGATGGATTGTACGCATGGCACGGTCAACGTAACACTCCGTTCCGATTACAAGCAATGAGCCAGCTTGGCAATGATCGATCCATTGTTCCAATTGGAAACTGGCAGCATATTGGTTTAACGTTTGATGCAAGTTCATTAACTTTCACTTGGTATTTGAACGGAACATATGTTGCAAGCGAACAATCACGATTTACAAGTACCTGGCAAGGTTCTGCAGCGAATCAAATTCAAATTGGTGATACAGGATTGAAAAACGATGCTTCAAATCGTCCGTTGCATGGTACAGCTATCAAATATGCTAGAATGTACAATGGAGTGCTGAATGACCAACAAATGCTCGATGTGTTCACTGCTGATTTACAAGAGTTTTCACTATCAAGTGCTGCAAATGAAATTTTGAACACTCCAGATGCCAGTGCTTTGTCTTCTACAGCTCTTGGCACTGATACTGAAGCTATCAACAATATTATTTCATCTGTTGCGCAACAATCATCGACCGCTACTAGTTCTAGCGATAGCTCATCTGCCGGAAGTTCAAGCGATAGCTCAACCGCTTCTGGTTCAAATCAAATTTTGTCAACTGGCAGTTCAAGCGATAGTTCCACAGCCGGAATATCAAGCACCAACGGATTGACTTCAAGCTCGTCAACTGCAATCAATGGATCTAGCGACAGTGGCAATCTCAATATCAACTCAATTTCAAGCTCATCTTCAACAGGTGTGTAAGTAATAAATTTGTTGAATAATTTTTTTCTAAACACACAAAAACAAAAATTAATGCTGACAATTGCAACAAATTACTCAAAAAGTGTCAAAAATTCGATTTTCAAATCATTGGAATTGATTTTTCTTCAAAAAAAATTTTACAGGTAATCAAAATATTGTGAATAGTTTACTGGGACCAATTATTCAGCCAATTTTAGGGCGTACATAAATGATGTCGAAAATACTCGATCGATGTTTTGTGGACCGCGACAAAACGTTTATGAACAAATTGTTGACAAAAGCTCTGGAAACAAGGTTGACCGATGAAAAAATTGGATACATGGCCGCTAACGTAATTCAAGTGTTTCAGCACGCTATACAAAGCGAGAATGCGCATTTCAAAATGTTTTGCATTTTAATATGGTTTAACTCGGATCCCTTCAGTCAAGCAAAAGTATTTGGAATGCAATCAATGCAAACACAGCAAATGTTTTGCAAACGTATCGAAAATGTGCTAGATGCGTGGATGAACGGCAAAGCCATTGATTTTGCTCAACAACATCCTGAACACCCAATGTCGTTTATTTATTATAATCCAGCAGACAAACAAGTTAAGATTCCATCTTATACTCGCCGTCTCGGATACATGATTGAACAATTGATTTCGATTTATATTTCTTTGTAGACGGATGCAATTGCAACATTTCAGGCGTTTTGCGATAGCGTGGTGCGTTGTTGAGAAAGTGGTGCAAATGCACAGGACATTGTTCAATCATTAAATGCTTCCACGACATGCTTTGAAGTTTTAACATGAAATACAAATCTTCATAATTATCAGCTGTTGAGAATTTGACGTGTTGCTTGAACATTGAATACGCTAGCGGCAGTTCTTTCATGCACCAAAAAGCATTGCTGTCCATTTGATACATTGCATCGCAGTTCATCCAGAAATCACGTGAAAACAAATCCAACTTATCAGCTAATGAGCATTTCGCACAAACATACCAAATCAACAATCTCATCAACCGACCGTTGCCATAGTGATTGCGTCGTGCTTTATTGAGCAGGAAAATACACAAACCAATGTCATTAATGTTTTGTTGGCGGTCGCAGTGCGGTAATCGATTTAGTATGTAACAAATCCATAATGATAAAACTTCCATGTCTGTTTCATGGACGCATGAATCGAATAGAAATTGTTCCAGTAACATTATTCCCAATTGTAAAAGCGTGAAAATACGTTTAGACATTTCATTCAATAACTTTGTGTCGTCTGTTTTTAAAATATTTAGTTTTTTGAGTGTGGTTAAAATATGATTTTTTTCAAGTATTAATTGCATTTTAGCAGTTTGTAAAACATTCAAAGCTTTCAAATCGCAATAAACCTTGATCAACGAACAATATTGTAAATGTAAAATTTCAATGTGATTTGTTTCGATATTGGTTTTAGCATACTCATTCCAAGCTTGGATGCGAAATTGAACAGTTTGCGTATTGTTGCGTTTGCGGATGTGTGTTTTATTTCGCACTGATTCTTTGATGGCTTGTTCGGGTTCGAGTTTACGATCACGAATATCAAGTAACACCCAATTCAGTTCATCTAACAACCGAACACTGAAAGGTATTGAACAGTACAGATGCGCATTGAGTTGCGATACAGCGCTTTTCCATCCATTCAAACGACTCTGTTCATCTTGATTGGTTGAAATGTAATCTGGATGTTCGTTTGCATTCAAATACATGTGAGAAATTTCACCGGTCAATAAAAAATCAGTCAATTGAGACATTTTATGCTGGTACGAACTGGGATAAATATCAAGTTTAGTATTACGACAAGAGCAAATTTGTTTGAGTTTCATGATTGAAAAACAAGCTGATAGATGTAATCTCGTGCACACAGGCGCATATTATTGCGCATGGATAAAATTTGATTGTGTGTTTCTTTAGAGTAGTAAGCGTTGAGAGCAAATGATTTTTGAAGTGCGTATTCTGTCATCGTCAAACGACAAAAAGCTCCAATTAATCGAACGCCTCGGTCGTTTTCGAGCAAATTTTCACAAAATGTTTCAAATGACACATTGTGGTATCGCGTAAACACAGAGTGTGTAATGATGAAGTTTGTAGCCATCGACGCAGCCGAGCGAACAAGCGGTACCCACTGATTTGGATCGTCGTCGACTTTACAATCACAGGCTTGATGCAGCATACGTCTCATTAACTCCGCTTTGCTTGGAAACGTTGTGGACTGGGTTTTGACCACTGATACTTCTCGATCTTCGTCGTCGGGTTTTGAATGCACATCAGGAATGTCGATTTGTGAACAACAAAAGATAGCATTTTGCATCACATTGTTGAGTCGAGCGGTAATGGATGCCGTGGTGGCGTATCGTTTGCCCGAGCATATTTTTGCTTCAACTTGATAATTAGTGACGATCCGAACAAAGTATGATCGTGATGTTTTGACAAGAATGATGTCGTAAATATTGAATACATTGGGCGTTCGACATTGAACGACAGATTGTGCATGTAAATAAGCCGGTACGGATTGCAACAAGCAGAAGAGTATTTTCCATGCTTGTTTGTACGGTTTTTCGTCGTAATCATAGTTTGCCATAAACAAGTCAAAGTCAAAAAACTCTTCAATCGTCGCAACATTTGATGCATAAGCCAATTCAGTCATAAAATCGTACAATGCGCGTAAATATTTATTTGATAATAGATATTGTACGCGTTCTGACGCCGGTTGAGGCATGGTTGTATGAGGTATTTGTTGTTCTGGGTGTATAAATTGAAAGTCTGGTGCGGATGGTTCGAAGTTTTGTTGTTGTAATGCAAGTGGTGAAGGTTGAATTATTGTATTTGGCTGTTGATCTGAATTAAAGAAAAAATGAGGACGTTTGTCGTACGAAGAAATGGTTTGTGGGCGGCTTGCAAATGAATTGTGATTGTCTGGATCGCCAAAAATAACTGGATGCTCGTTGTAATCACTCTGTGCAAGTTTTGAATTCCGTTCTTCTTCTAAAATAGAATAGTTTGTCGGACGCATCAGCACATCGTCTGAAAATTGAACGGTAGGCACACTTTTGTCCAAAAACTCGTTATTAGGATTAATGTGTGGTCGCTGTAACTGCGGTGCTGACGTGTTTGTAACGACTGTGCGCGCGGTATTGAAATTTTCTTGACGGTTACGACGCGCAATTGCACGTGCTCTCCACTGATTTCCGTTTCGTAAATTCATAGACGAAACATCCGAGTCCTGATCATCCCATTCGTCTTTTGAACGCGGTTGCGTTTGCTTTTCATCGTCTTCATTGCTGCTTGAGTCGTCAATTGGTTGATTTAGATCCGTGATATCAGAATTTTCACTCATGCGTGTATTTGTGGACTGTTGCATCCAATCAAAACTCCACTGATCGTCATTTGACAATTTTCGCTTCATCGCGCACTCAAATCTAAATGAACGACTTGCCGCGGCGGTCGACAATCCACAATTTTCAAAATCTGCGGCGTGTCATCGATTTCGTAGGTGTCGAAGCTGTAGCCTAAAAGTGAGTGTTTTTGAAGAGATAAATCGTTTTTGAGTTGATTATACACGTCATTTTTATATAGAATTAACGTCTCATTAATTGAATTTGTCAAATCTTCCCAATGATTATGATTTGATTCCAGGTAATGAATGTGTGCCAGAGAATCAAATCGAATAAACATGGTATAAAACGCAGAGTGGCAATTATTAAATCTTGATAAAATCATTAATCGTACATATGCAAATTTTGGCAACGAATCAGGTTTTGGAATAAACATTATGTCATCCACCGTACAACAAAACATTCAACATTACTCACAATGGGTCGCAGATGTTTTAAAATTCATTGATCGCAACGATCGTAAAATGGACGAAAAATACGACGAACACAAAAATGCGCATTACATTGTTCGTTCGTTTCAAATAATGAACATTGACGGTTCAACCACTTGGCAAACGGCACTTGAAGAATGCAATCGTACGAGTGAGTGGACTAAAATGCAATCATTTGCAAACGATGCGTTGACTTCATTATTGTCGTCGTATCGTACGTTTATTATCAACGAGTGTCAAAAATATATTGAACAAAATCGTAAATTAAATGATCTATTAGTCATTGATAAAATGTTTTCACGTATTACCATCGACCAAACTTTTGACAATGCATATTTAAACACGTCAAATGTCTCTGTGCACCGATTTCAGTATTACTCGATTTTTCAAACTATTGTGCAGCAATTATCGTTTAAAAAAATCAATATACAGAATTCTTATGATTTGATTCCCATGTACGTGCATTTTAAAAGTTGCTTGAATCAAGTGCAGCCGGTGTTTCGACAAACCATTGACCAGTGGCAGAGTATTTGCTCGCGGTACTCAACCATCAGTCGTTCAGAGCATTTACTGGACGATTTAAAAATCGTTGTACACAATTTAAATCAGTTTAAAGAAAAGATAGATTCCGATCTAATGCTGGACATTCAGTGTTTTTGCGACGAAATGCAAAAAATCAATGACCCATCACAATTTTTACATCGGTTCTTTGAGGAGTCCAAATCACTAGATAAATCGCATTATCAAAGATCCATTGAAACTGTGCAGCCGAAACTAGACTCAAAAATCAACCAAATGTGTTTGAAGACTTTGGACTATCAAATTGTCGGCAAATACATTGAAGAAGAATTGTTGTTAATGGGTCAAAAAACAATCCACTCAGAACTAAAAAAAATCGAGAAGAATTTGAAACGCTATGCGATTATTGCAAATGACATGATTTCAAACTCACTCAAACTTGAGATTGAAGCGTTTTTGTTGTTTATTAAATCCAATGAACTGTACAATTATCAAGAGAGCATTAACTCGCATCAACAACAACTTCAAGATTATGCTGGACACAATTATTCCATTGATCACTACTCATCATGTTTAAACTTGTCTCGTGAAATCGTTAAAATCATCAAGAAACAGTCAATCTTTCAAGTACTTATCTCAAACTGGCGCAACAATGTTGAAAAGCATTTTGAATCGTGTGCAGAATTCACCGTTTCTACGTACGGCAACCAAGTGCAAAAGCAACTCGAACGAGCTGTACAAATTCATTTACTCGATAAACCATCTCGATTGTTCGTGAAACACGAAGTTTCGTGCAGATCCATCCATTCACAACTCAACACTATTTTACAACACATTCACGACGAGACAAAAGAATATTCCAACAAAAAGAAAATCACTTTGAAACAATTCAATGTAAGACGAGCGTTTGAATCTTTAAAGTTATATAATGCACCATTACCTTCGTTCTTATGTGAAGACGCTGAATCCAAATATTTAGTTGATGCATTGATTGAGCGTATGAACAAGATTTTTGAAACGTTTGCAAGTGCGTATCCACAATTACAAATTCAAATCATTCATGAAGAATGAGCGTTAATCAACCACGCTTGTCTTCGTTAACCGTAAATCCTGATTTAATACAAAAAGACTTCACACAACATATTGAAAACTGGAATTACTTTGACATCCAAAAACCGATCCAGCACGCTTGTGACGACTCGGTTGATCGCTGTAGTCGGTGTGAAAGTTTGTATGATTTGTTGTTTGAAGACAAAACGCTGAAACTATTGACTGCAAAGAAATGGAAACCCATCGATATTCAAAACATTCGCAAACTGCTTTCTTCAACCAAAAATATTTTAATGACTCAACAACTAATGAAAGCCCCGACGCCTCCGAATTAGCGATTGCCATGAAATTTTTTGAACTTTACATTCCTCATCAATCGTTTCAACCCAATCCATTCAACTATAACTTTCTCGATCACCGATGTTCATCAGAATGTCACTTTATGAACTATGTCAGTTGGTATTTTTGCTGCGAGTCAGGTAAGCTGCATTGTTGCACGCCAAAAGATTGTGATGCAATCAACGGAAGCGTCGAAGATGATGGAATATGCGCATTGACCGGAAAAAATCACGAGCTATTCGATGCTCGTCCAAACATTTCATACGACTCTGATGGCAATTATACGTCCATCAAGAACGATCGATTGTTAGCAGATTCAAAGAATTTGAATACAATTGGATTCATGAAATCGCACGTTATGCAGCAAAGTTCACAAGCTATGTCGATAGAAATGCGTAAAAACAAGCGCGGCGCTGCTCAGCTTTTCGATGATGAAAAAAATGACTCGGATGAAAAACGCACTTCCGTGACAAAAAAACCAAAGCAAAAATCACATATTAAACCAGTTATCATCAATAATCATTATATGGATCATTGTAAAACTGTTCTTAATTATTGTTTAAAATCCAATCAAAAACTTGATCACGATCAAGAAAATGTGATTGCTAACCTTGTGTGTGATTGCTGGAAAGTCATTACAAATACAAACCAATACACAAAAAACAACATCAAATACAATTTCACATTGCACTGTATTGCATGCATTCATGCTTTGCATAACGGCGGCTTGCCGCACCTACCTATCCAACAAAATTTGAACAACCGATTATTGAACCGCAATCAATTTATCAAACAGCACGCCGAGACTTTTTTAAACTTAATGGGCTTTCCATATGCTACTGAAAAATCACGCATTACTCAATACGATGTTGATATTAACAAAAAACACAATCCGGCGCTTGTTTTGAAATCAAATAAAATCACGATTGCAATGAATATTCTTAGACAGTGTTTGCAAGAGTTACAGTAAATTTTTGTTTTGTTTTGTTTTGTTGTAGCATAAACGTTACCGACGTATTCTACACCGCTTTTTTGAACCTCATTTTTTTCTGAAAATGAAAACCATTTTGGTGGAGCAAAATCGAGCTCACAGTCTTTTTTTTCAAATTAAAGTCCGAAAATGAGAGACATTCAATTTTGTAACGGTTTATATTTAAGCGTCTTTTTTGCTCCAGTGACTGTGAGTCGAAAGTTGCTCCACCAAACTGAAATCAGAAAGTCAAAAAAATCGGATCCCAAAAAAGCGGTATTTTAAACGTTTTTTTAAAAGTACTCCAAAACGTTGATTTGTTTTCACATTTCTTAGCAACTCAGGTCTCAGATGTTGCTATAACAATTTTCAGCGTGTTTGAACAACTTTTATAAAAAACGTTTCCAAATACGCTTTTTTGGATCCCAAAAAATTTGGAAAATGAAATCCAGTTTGGTGGAGCAACTTTCGACTCACAGTCGTTGGAGCAAAAAAGAGACTTACAGTCACCGGACTTTCCGGACTTTGAATTCAAAAAAGACTGTGAGCACAAATCTGCTCCACCAAAACGAAATCAGAAAGTCGAAAAATTCGAGGTCCAAAAAAGCGTATTCGGAAACGCTTTTTCCAAACGTTGTTGAAACACGCTGAAAATTTTTATAGCGACATCTGAGACCTGAGTTACCAAAGAATATGGAAATAAATCAACGTTTAAAAACACTTTTTAAAAAACGTTTCTGAATACGCTTTTTAGAACCCCAAAAAATTTGGAAAATGAAATCCAGTTTGGTGGAGCAACTTTCGACTCACAGTCACTGGAGCAAAAAAGGCGCTAAGTTTGAACAAAAGTCCGAACTTGATTAGAAGGCAGTTTTTGCAGCAAAATTCAAAAGAAAATTAGATTAATCAATAATTGACAATTTACAATTGATGATAATCACAACTTTGTTAAGACTATGTTAATCAATTACAAAATGACTACTTTGGACGTCTCAAATGTCTGATTTTGCTTCTTACTACAAGAATGTGTTTCCAGTCAAAGATGTTTATCAATTCTTTAAAACAATATCTGTTGATTTACAAATTTATCAAACTTCTGCATTAGCAATTCTTCAAATAACACACAATAGCAACCGAGAATATGCTTGTTCTAATGAAAATTATTTTAAAAGGTATATTCATTTTCAAACTCTTGAACAATTTCAACACTGGATCAATCACTCACAATTCCATCGTATTGAGGTATCTGGAGTTTATAAACAACCATTGTTGAAACAAAACAACAACAATAATAAAGTCGTCGTAAAAGAGTTGGTGTTTGATTTTGACTTATCCGATTACGACGATGTTCGACATTGCTGTCAGCAAAAGGAATGCTGTGATTATTGCTGGTCGATTATTCAAGGCTTGATGCATGCATTGACGTACCAATTTGTACATTACTATAATCTAACTTGCATTCAATGGGTTTTCTCGGGACGTCGTGGTGTTCATTGTTGGATTTCAGATCTGAAAGTAATGGCTTGGAATTCATTACAGCGCAAACAATTTTTAAACTCATTTCAATTTCATTATAATCTTTGTGAAACGTTTCAACGTAATGTAAGCATTCAACAACTTGACATGGCAAAACAAATCAAACCATTCTTCTTGAAATTAATTCGAGATGGAGTAATTCTCAATCAAGAAAACGAATGGGTTGATCTAATACAAACCTGTTGTCGACAACAAGATTGGCATCGATTTGCATGTTTAAAGTTATTGAACCATTTACAACGCTGGTACCGATTTGAATCCATTCTTAATCAACTCATTCAACAAGAATCAAATCATTACCGATCTTTTGAAACACTTGTAAGCTTGATTATTCTGTATTACTCTGGGCCACGAAGTGATGTTCAAGTCACAATTCAACTCAACCACTTGATCAAAATACCTTTCAGCGTTCATCCATCGACTCGCAAAATTGCAATTCCAATCCCACACCATCGTTTTGCAACGTTTGTGCCATCCAAATGTCCATCTATTGATCATCTCAATGAATTGTTTCATGAGACAATTCATTTTTTCCGTGCTTATATTACCGATCAACTTGTATCCACTCGACACAACTATGTTACTCATTACAACCACAAACAGTTTGATCGTTTTCGCGAAGAAGCCGACCGTCAAAATTGCGAGAAACAAATGTTTTGGTCCGATGATCAAATTTTGTGTTTTTTGCGATCAAAATAAAACAAATTAACTTTATGCTAACTCGAATGAAATCAATTTCTTCGCACAGTCTTTTAAAAGTCGATCAAAAAACAAATGAGGATTGTACGTGCCAACTTCATGTTTTAAATGGTGTCGAAACATTTTCTCGCTGATTTTCGCTTTATGTTGTCGTATTTGTCGTGCTTGTCGTGTTGGTGGTATAGGATTTGTCAATCGATACGGTTCTAGCAAAACTAAAAATTTTTCCGCTTCTCTAATTTGACTAAACTTTTTAGACCCAACAAGTAATACTTTGCCAGTGTCAAAAACGATGAAATTGATGTTTTTCTCACTTGATGCGCGCCATCGAGCTCCAGCAAACACGTCCGCAGCAAAAACGACTTGTTGAGCATTTTCACGTGCAAATCGATGCAAATCAATGCAATATCCAACATAACAACTACTCACGATATTTTGTATGGTGAAATCAAGCATTTGAAAGTCAGGCCGATTCAGATCTCGTGACAAACGAGCAACATACATATTCGCACTCCACAACGCTTGAAGTTTATCTTTAGCACCACTTACGAGTGTTTTGCCATTTCGAAATCCATTGTTTGTTGCTCGAACTTCACGGCATACACTCACAATCGCTGGAAAAACTAAAATGTTCAATCGACCATGGAGCGTTTCGACCACTGCGTTGACGTCCACTGAGCTGCCAATGGTAAAATCGCTCACTACATTTGTCACAATTAGTTTGCCGTGTGGAATTTTGGATTTATTAATCTGCCGAGCGAGTTCTTGACGATCCTGATCGTTTAAAGTCGACGTCGAGTCGCGAGGAATTGAACTTTCCACAAGATGGCTGATGCACTGTGTTTCGCTCATTTTGTGGCTGGTTTGTTTCAAAAAAATCAATTGTTGAAATTGAATGCGACGGATGTTGCTTTTTGATTTTCTTCGATGAACAACTGAATAATATTTGCATCGTAACGATTAACATTGCAAATATGACAGACGACCATATCAATACATTTAACATTTGATATTCATTTGAATAATTATCTTCATTGCAAAGTGGATAAGAATAATGACACGTGGCAGCGTTATAATCACAGCCATCGAAAGTTATGTTTACATTTGAATTTTGAATCAGTACATCATCAATTGTTCGAGGACCTATCATCTGTAACGAAGTGTCAAATTGTGTTTTGCTCATTCTATGTTTGACTTTTTTGTCCTAAATCGTTATTCAATCAATTTTAACACAAAAAGTTTGGCACACTTGAACTCGGAAAAGAGTTTTATACATAAAAGATCAACATAATCAAATGACATCTTCACATTGTTATGTCGAGTTTGATTGAGGCAAAATGATGTCTTTCACTTGTCTGTAATTTTTGTCAAGCAAATCAATACAAGAATGACAAATGAAAGTCGTGTCAGTATTGTGGTCTTGACATCTACTGCACACAGTGTCGTTACAAAACAAACAATCATAAGCCGGATATTCTGCATAAATGTGTGTACAATAACCACATTGAGAACATTTGTCGTGCGGAAGATCAATATCCATAGTTTCGCCGCAATGATGACATTCTGGATGTTTAGTCATCACTGAATTATTGCTATCATTGCTTTTTGCCGAATGTGAATGTTCAGATTTTTGTGAAGACATAATAAATTATTTTTTTTTAAATCGAAAAGTAGTGTCGTATATTAATAATTATTATTTTGAAAAAATTCAATAATTCAAAATAGTAATCGCATGCTACCATAAAACAATAACAAACTCCTTCAAAATTTAATATTCATTTGAACGAATAGCACCACAAGCTTGTGGATAAGAAATAACCCAAATGACAATCAACAATTGAGTTTATTATTTTTTGATTGATGTAACTCGAGTATAGATCATCAAAACAATGCGATATCCTTTCTTTTGAACTTGTTTGCACTCGTCAGATGTTTTAATGCACAACAAAGGACGTTGATTGAGTTTGGCAAAATCGAGCTTTCGTTGAATAATTTTATTCTTGTCGTTTTTGTCAATCTCCATAGCCAATCCAACGCAGAATACGTATTTTGTTGTCACGGGAAGGATTGGTTTTTTGATTTGGATTTTTTCACCGTTTAAAACTAATTTGCTATAGTTTGATGGCTCAATCATAAACATCAAGTATTCAGGACATCGAGCCATACGTGCATCGTACGACGTTTGAGAATTTGCAGGAATAAAGTGTTTCGCATCTGAGTTGGTTGGTGGTTGTACATTAGTTTGATTTACAAAAACAAGCGTGTCCATGAACTGTTGCAGCGATAGTTTGTCGACATAGTTTTTTTGACCGCGAACACTGATGCATAACGAATGTGACCAGTTTTTGGTGGTTTGATTGTACGTTGGGCCGGGGTAAAAGTATTTTATCAAATGGTATTTCAACATTAAATCAACAGATGTGATTTCCTTTTCAGTTCCGTAAACAATTTTTAAGATATCATCGAGTCCAACAATATTTGCCACGGTCAGTTCGTTCATTAAGTTAATAGCGTTTTCGTTGTGTTTAAACTCACGATCGAGTGTGTTTAAAAACGGTTGAGCAAACAAATCTGCAAATTTACTTGTTTTGTTGTCATCGCGTAAATTATTCACAAGCAAACAATAATCCATCAATGGTGGACAATTCAAACACAATTCAAACACCGGATAATACCAATTTTTGATTTCTGCGTCATCTTTCCATCCAATATCTTGTTCGTATCCAGCGTTGGCAATACTCGCACGAGATTGCATTACAGTTTTGAAACGACTTTCGTATGGTGTAGTCATTTTTGTGTTTATTCATCAGTTGCGTAAATTCAAAAATCATATATTGCAATTGCTTTAATAATCAAGCATGCCTAAAAAGTATAGAGGAACAATAGTTCATCAATTGTTGCCACAACACACTCGAATCGATGCATCCATCGGTCCAACGCATGCTCAAAAACACGAGATTACACACGACGAAGCGTTTCAAATGCTTGGACGAATGAAAAATTTGCCAATGTATTTAAACCATTCAAAAGAAATGCCAATCGGTCGTGTGACCAACGCATTCATTACGAGTGATGACAAGTTTGATGTTGAATTCGAACTGAATGAAAATGATGTAAGTTTATTTTTTAACAATAATTTTGAAATAAAATAACAAATATGTAAGATTTTGTTCACTTGTACTTCTTTATTAACAACAATTAGACACTCAACTTTTTGTTTTTGAAATAAATGAGTTTTTGGTTTGTGTTTTATTTAATTTATGCTTGTGATAAAAACCACCGATAGTATATTGTTCGTCAGCAGTTAGATAACCAAAAGATCGCAGGCTTGAGCTTAAGTCATTATCCCGATAGTCTTGAACCCGTCGAAGTCAGTTTATGTTATATTGGTGCTCGTCCACACACTCGCGTTGATTTTTCGGAGCCGCCTCGTCAATTGATTCAAGCGTCGTTGAATCCAGATTTGTGCAAGCCACTAGAACAATTTGCAACCATGTCCACATCGTCCAACGAACAGCCAGAACCTCAAAATCAGCAGAACGAGCCAATCCCTGAATCCAAACCAGTTGATTTCAACCCTGACAAAGTTGAAAAATCTTTGAAACGATTGTTTAACATGGAAGATTTGTCCAAGGAAGACAAAGCTCGATTGTGCAAAGAATTCGAAACCAATGCTGAACGTATTCAGTCGATAATCAGTGAAAATGAAAGTTTCAAGACCAAAGAATCCACAGCAATAGAACAATTACGCAAATTAAAAGAAAAAGCAAAAGAACAAGAAAAACAACTCAACGAGTACCAAGAGTATAAAAATCAAATGAAGAAAAAAGACGAAGAACAATTGAAAAAATTAATTTATTTACTTGAAAACAATCAATTCTCGAAACTTGACAAAGATCAAGCTGAAAAAATCCGTCAGAATTGTGCACAAGAAATGTTCAAGCCTGAATTCCATTCACAAGGGCAACAGTTGATTGAAGCCTCGATCAAATCATTGGAGCGCGTCAATGAACATATTGAAGATTCGCGCAAACAAACCGTTCCACCTGAACAACAAAACTCCTGGGAACAATTCCAACGTTTGAGAAACATGCAATCCCGTGATTATCACTCAAAGCCAATTGAAGCTAGTGTCAATCACAAACGATCCATTGATTCCGTCGCAGGCAGTTATCAGACCCAACGTGAAAATGCATGCAAAATTTCAGGCATTCCAGCACACTTGCAAAAAATTTTTTCTCAAACTGAGAGCATGAATGATTCACAGCGCGAATTCACCATTGAAAAATCAAACAAACGAATGAAACAAAACGCACACATTTAAAAAAAAACAATCAATCATAATTCTCATTGTATTTCTTATTTTTCCATATCTCTTTTGTATAATAAAAACGTGTTTTTTCTAACTTAACCACAAAAGCAATCACAAAATGCCGTCAAAAACTCGATCGCAACATTACAAACGCTCGCATTCGCTGTGGAAACGAATTTCAGCACAGCATGGTGTGAAAGGGCGTAATTTGAAAAGCAATCCAAAGTATGCAAGTGTTAAAAAATCATTTGATCGTGCGAAACATCGAAGACACTGGGCTTAGATAAATTGAAAATCAGGTTTTTCAGCAATCAACGAGTCGGTTTCCGGTCGTATTTGTTTGTACAAATTCATAGTTTCATTTGCAAATTGATTATCATGGTATTTAGACCATATTTCCATATTCACTTTCAATCGTTTACCTTGTAATGTCACTTTATCATCCACATGACTTGCTAGTTTGGAATCATGCATAATATTACGAATAATATTCGCTGCAACCATGTGGATCATATCAATGCTTTTAGCACGTAATCGGAAACTGGATGGGTTGTGACGCATACGTTTTTTCCCATCTTTATCGGTATAAATTTCCTGTGGCATTGAACTATTGAAAATAGACCAGCGAATTTGACGAATACTTGACAATCGATTATAAATAAATGCATCCTTAGTTTGTTGCTTTTTAACCGCTCGACGATGACGTTGAATATACAAGAAATTGCGTGAGTGTTTGATTTTTTGTTTTGCGTCTTTTTCACCTTTGATTTCTTGTGATTCATTTTCTTCTTTTTCTTGTTTGGACGGCAAAGCTCGACGTACGGCTTTCAACGCTTTGGTTGCGCGAGGGCGCGTTTCGTTTTTTTGAAGTTCTGAAATATGCTTAGAACGTGCCATGTTGAAAATTCGGTTTGATTGATTTGAAGTAAAATTTTAAACGAACGAACACACAACTTTAGTGGTATTAACAAGTACTTAGTTTGCAAATAATAAGAATTTTTACTGAACCAAACTCAAATCTCAAGTGATTATCAATCTAAAAAATCAAACTTTATCAATTAAACTGTTCAACAGCCATGAGTTCTCTACGCGCATTCAACAAAGATATCATCAGTAAATATTCAAAAGAACAAGAATCCGAAGATCAAGACCAACAAACTCCGTCCAATAACATTGAATCAGTGACTGACAACGATCAAGAATCGCCATCAAATCAACTGCTAAACGAAGAAAATGAAGCTCAAGAAGAAGAAGAAGAAGAGAACGAAGAAGACGATGAACAAGTGATTGAACAATCTAACGAATCTAAAAAGCCAAAGAAAGTCGAAATCAAATCTCGTCCAACGAAACGTAATTCGTTAGAACCAGCTGATCAACGTGCTCCAAAACGTCATCATGTGGAAGATGAACGATCCAATTGTCATGCTTTGGAGTTCAAATTAGCGCACAAATACATGTTTACTCGACCTGGATTCAATCAGTTGCGTGATGAAATTATGTTCAAAAGCGCGGATGGGCAATCAAAAGATCTCGCTATGTGTATTTATCAAATGGCAGTCAAAAAAGTCACTGAAAAAGCCGTAGTCATTGCTATGCATCGTAAAGCAAAGACAATTGAGCCAAAAGACGTTGCATTAGCCTCTCAAATGTTATTATCTCGACCATCTAATGTCATTGTTTCAGCCGATTAAAATGCTTTAAAATTTTTTTTGCGTATCATCAATCCTCAAAAGAGTTGTTTTTTAGCATAAACACATTGACATTTATTAAACACGTATTGCATTCAGAGTTGTAACAAAATTGTTTTTGTGATCGCCAAGGCCACGCATCGCCTAATTGCCCGTGTTTTGAGCATAAAACCATGTTTGTGTTGTAGTGAAAGCGAAAATTTGTACGCAACAGTTTGTCTTCCAGCATTGAATGCAAATGATGATAATTGCAATGATTATAGTCAATCGTACGGTACACGATATAATTGGCACAGCATGCAATTTCATATTCTATCCAACGGACTTTTTCTATTAACGAGCGACTTAAAAACCTTAAATCGCCATGTCCATAACGTTCAAATGCTAAATGACGCTGCAAGTTTTCTTCAATGTGTCGTTGTTTTGTCAAAGCGATATCTCGAGTGGCATGGTTGATTTTGAAATAGTTTACACCAAAACACACTCCGCACACCTTATTGTACGAAAAGTGATTGGACGTTTCGTCCATACTAATTTCCAATCGATGATGCACTAGGCAATAGTTTAGTATTGGATTGCAGTAGTAAAATAAACTTTTTTGGTGTGAATCGTATTGTACAAGTTGCATCCATCGGATGCGTTCTTTGAAGTACACACTAGTTTGAGGATCGTACTCACACATCGAACTTATTTAAATATGAAATTTGATCAGACGATTTACGACGTTGAGTTAATAACGGAATGCTTTCATACTCGGTGTCTGCGTGTTTCAAATCACTCGATTGTGCTTTCTCGTGGTTTTCAGACTTGATCGGTTTATTAAAAATCTTGGCCATCAATTGATTGTAATTGTAAATTAATAATAATCGAAGCGCTACCAGTACAACAAAAATCACAAACGACCACCAATTCAAAACAATCGGACAGCTATCTGACTCAAAACAACACACTTGATCGTGTTTCCAATCTGGTCCTTCAATGTACCATAGTCGAATGCCAAACGTCACCAAAATGGAAAAAATCACAGTCACAAGCCATAATTGGACATACTTTTGATTTACAATAATCGAATACGAAGCAATTAAAATCACACACAGCGTCATCAGCAGCGTGATAATAGCTGCATTTGATAAATCAATCGAAAATTGTTGCTTAAACCACGCTCGAAAGTGGGATGTTGCAGCAAATGTGACGGACCCAACAAATAGCAGCGCGCTTGCAAGATAAACAATATTGCCAAAAATTGCAACGACCATGAAATACGCTACAGCGAATGCTATGACCACGCCAAACACCACAATCGAATCCGTCTGACTGATCTCATGGTATACATTTGTAAATAACAACACAGATCCGATTAAGCCAACATCAATGGCAATGATCGCTTGTGTAACATGTGTCCGTTGAGGCAAAAACACTGCCAAATATCCAAATAGCGTTAAAAGAACGCCAAAATCAAGATAATGCCCAGAATTATTTAAACACGTCATTGTCGCTTGTAGTGTGTTTGTTTTTTGTTTTATCAATTACTACTCGTAAAGTGTAGTTTCATTACATATTAAAATTAAAATTTGAGCTTGTTTGCTAAAGAAAAAAATTAAAACAATTTTATTTTTCTTGAAAAAAATCAAATCACAAAAAAGAAATTAATCATCTGTATGCCATAAGAACGTCTAGAGCGTCTCCTGGACTTGCAGTATTGAGCGCAGTGCCTACAAAGAATTTTTGTATCCAGTCCAATTGAAAATTAATGAGTTTTGATTGTGTTGAAGGAAATACTCGAAGCGCCCATTGGAAAAAAGATTGAACTTCTTCGTTTCGTCCAGATGCATTTGCAATGAAATCGGTGTCTTTGACGGCTGTGAAACATTCAATACGTGTTTTGCCGTTGACATACGATTGACGAAGGTTGTGCAGACGTGCGTGTTTGCACCAATCGTTCCAAATTTTAACACACGCTTCACGCAACCAATCTTTGTAAAAACCCATTTGAGCGTCTTCTTGTTGATTGAAATGAATATGCAAACATATTTGATGACACGCATAAATCAATCCATACTGCCAAATTGGCTGAACATCGTTTAAATCAAGCTCTTTCATCAAATTTTTAATATTGTCAATGAATGCTTGAGCGTTTGGAAAACTATAATGCGTACGAATATAACGTTGAATTTCACACTCAATCCAGCCGATTTGATCATTGATATTACTTGAGTTCATTGGAAACAATGCTGGATAAAATTTATCCGCAGGCAAACCAATGGCATCCAAGCTAATTCCGGGCATTTCACGATTTGTATTTTCATCGATTCTTTTATACGGAAATATATTGACAAACACTTTCTGCCCAATATGAATTTTACGAGATCCGGTATTTCGAAACGTAACAAGTCCAGACACCGCAATAGCGCCTTTTTCGTATCGATTGCTATAATTGACTCCGTGTGTTTGTGAAGGATTCCAAATCATGCCGGCAAATCGTACGTTGTCATTGATAAGCAAACCGTTGACGTTTGAAAAAACGGATATGGATGGTGTTGCAGTAGTTTGATTACGCGGTGCACGATAAGCATAAGTATCGCATCGAGTCAATGCAATCTCACCGATTTCAACACGATGCACATCGAGATTGTCAGAGTATGGAGCCACAATCTTCTCTGGATCACGCACTCGGTTGGCTAAATCGTTGTATGTACTTGCAACTTGAGTGACAAGTAATTGTGGTTCTTGTGATCGAAATGACTTTTGATACTTATTTGCAGTTGAGCTTTCCAGATCATGCTTGCCGTTATAACTTGGCATGCCCGGATACACATTGCCCATCGCTTGCTGACTCATTTTGTTCTTGGTTTTTATTAACGAATGTCTGATAGCTTGAGTCTTACAATAATAGTAATTTGTTTTGTTTAATACACTTCAATCCAAAGAAATAATTGTATACTTTGCGAAATATGATTACGACGGTAAATTTTTCAAGTTTGCATTCATGATATCAAACATAGTGTTGACGTGATGCGCAGTATTGATGCAATCATTCAATTTGGTGAGTGTGACAAAGTTTGTATCAAATCGAACGATATAGCCATTGGCAATTTTAAACTGCGGAAATGTCATTTGAATCAAATATTGCGTTGCGAGTAGTTGTATTTGATGTTGAAAGTTTGGAGAGTCGCACACTTCCACAAACGGCGCTGACATTTGCCCGCAATATGCATCGGCATAATCCTCAAATCCTGCATTTTCAAAAAACAAACAAACCAATTCAACGTATTCATAAACATGTTTTGAAAAGACATTGGGTTTGAGTGTCTTTTTTGCTCCAACGACTGTGAGTCGAAAGTTGCTCCACCAAAACGAAATCACCAAACCAAAAAAAGTGGACCTCAAAAAAGCGTGTTTGAAAACGTTTTTTTAAAAGTGTTTCAAAACATTGATTTGCTCTCACATTGTTTAGTAATCGACGTCTCAGATGTTGCTATAAAAATTTTCAGCGTGTTTGAACAACGTTTAGAAAAAGCGTTTCCGAATACGCTTTTTTGGACCTCGATTTTTTTGGTTTGGTGATTTCGTTTTGGTGGAGCAGATTTGTGCTCACAGTCATTGGAGCAAAAAAGGCACCAAGAGTGTCTCCCTTTTTCCGGATTTTTAATTCAAAAAAGACTGTGAGCTCGATTCTGCTCCACCAAAATGGTTTTCGTTTTCTGCAAAAATCGAGGTTCAAAAAAGCGGTGTGGAATACGTCGACGGAGTTTTACATACCTGTCTTGAGTTCCAACACACGAACATTTTTATGTTCATCGAGAATAAGCACATCCGCTCGAGTGGAGAAATGATATTGTCGGTGACAGCACGACACTTGACACGCTACAGGTTTCCAATTTAGCTTATGGCACATTTGCCAGAATCGTTTGACGTATGGAATGGTATCATTGCACATCCGTTTTAAAGTATTGAAATGGGTTTGGTTTGTAATTTGATTGGAATGTCGTTGAAGAATTGATAAATCCCAAAAGCATTCAATTGGTAGATTGTATTGTATTCGTAACTCCACCGACTGTTCAATGGATCGATCAAATTTTGTGCCAACTGCAAAACCTCCTTTGATTTTTTTAACAGTCGATGATGTGTGAGCAGGCTTAATTTTCGATTTAAGTGAGTTGCGTGCTTCATAGTATTGATAATTTGGATAGAACGAAAACTTTTGTAATTTCGTGATGCCTCGATAACGAATACCATTTTTCTTCAAACACTTATCTCGTTTGTCCCAATGAATTGATTTCTTATTGTCCTTGAATATTTCAGCCAGCGATGAGTTTGAAGTCATTGTGCCAGCAACTATATGACTTATATTGTTCACCAACGAAAGCTAGTGATGAAATTCAAAAGCTCGAGGCAACGATCGAAAATCAGTTATTTCAATACTCCTTGATTCGAAATTGTCCAGTTTTGTTCAACGTCAATCAAGTAACACAAATAATATGGTCCGATTTAAAACAAAGTATTGCTATTGACTATTTTGATTATCAATCCGAGCTCGGGTGTTGTTTTACAAACTGTAAATTTGATTTGGTTCAAATAGAATTCATTCGCCAAACAAAACTCGATCAAATTCATTCCACTAATCAACTAGGCTTCAAAACATTTATTTGCCACAAACAATTTCTATCGTTATTTGAAGCGTATATTGTAATTTTACAAGCCGTAGAATATACGAAACTTTGTGCTATTCAAAAAAATATAGAACCTTATTTACAAGCAATAAACAGTGCTTTGAAGCTTATTGATTTTGTCGACACGCAATACTCAAAAGATTTGACGACGTGAAAACAATTTTGACGGATCAATTTGCGCTGGTTCGTACAGCACGCCTGATCGTTGTTGCCCTGGCACAGTCAAGAAATCACTGGTTTGAGCGTTTTGACGATTGTTTACTGGTGAATAAATCATCGCTTGGTTCAATGGATTGTTTAAAATTTGATTTGTCATTACTTTTTTGGACTTGATTAGGTTACGAGCATGAATGTAGTTTAAAAAAGCACGCCAGACGTTCTGTCGAATCACTAAAAACGCATAAATACACCACAAAGCTCGAATAAACGTTGTAAAGAGTAATGGAATATTTTCAACTATAAATTGAGCAACTAGTCGAGAGTATTGAAAACAGCGCGATGTCGGATTTGCGCAGAAGAACCAATTTGTCCAAATATTTTGTTGAGATAACATCATCGAAGTGACGGTTTCGGCTTTGATTTCGCTCGGCTGGATACTTCCATGACCTGTGCGGCATTTCTGACACTCATAAATGCTTGTTTCGACATTCATCAAGCACTGTGTGCAATGATACGATGGACCACGAACATAGTTTTCACTTGAAACAGATGGATTTAATGAATATACGTTGAAATAAATGTTGATAAAATTACAGAAATTGTAGACGATCAGCGCGGTAGGTACAATAGCGAATACACACAACAGCAACGAGCCGATAAATTGCAGAATGGGATATTTATTGAAGAAAACATTGGATCGAATTTGAAGTTTTTTTAATTTGTTCATTTTTGTTTTTATTTAAATGGTTGAGGTGGATCTTGATGCGTTGTTTTTAGACTGCAATACACACATAATGAATAGCGATGCAAATCCGATAATCACTTGTAAATAAAGAAATAAATTTAACACACCTTGAATATATAGGCCGTTAGCAGCGTCTGGAGATTGTGCAATTTCAGGCATGTCACGGGTATAATACCAAATGAAAACTGCGATTAATTGCAAAATGTTGATCACAAAAGTAATAAACAACGATAAAGCGAATTGTGGTTCATTACGAGCGACGCTGGCATTGGAAACGTTGCGTTTTGACGCTTCCGATCGAATCAAACCGGCTTGGCTGCCTGTTGCAATTAGTAAAATCGATGTGATGACACTTGTGATCACAAACCAAACGCGCGGATCTACGTTAATTGTGCTTGTGACTTGAATTATTGCAACCAATCCAAAAATAAATTGAGCCAACAGGCATAGCTGAATGGCAAGGTATGCAATGGATGCTTGAACGTGCATTGGCAAATATCGTCGATCGCCAAATGTTTTTTTTGCACCCGAAAGCAACGATTTACGATCCATCGGAGCGCCAACACTTTTATAGTTGCGTCCTCGGTCTACGCGGATTTTTGACTCCATAGTCATTGTTGGAAAATAAAAAACAATCAATTTATTGATGTACTCAAATGAACTAAATTGGTATTATAACAAAAAGTTTTTATTTGTTTTATTAATAGTAGAATTGACGAAAAAAACCTTATAAAAGATTAAGTTTAAAAAAAGCAGGAATGACATCTTTAAACAACAATGACAATACAAATGCTGCTGCTGTAGGCAATGCAATTGCCATTGAATCGACATTCTTTCAAAAAGCTCAAAATCGTATTGCTCGCTATTCATATCTTGAACAAGAAACGAGCATCGTGCCAATTATCATCCTTGGAAATGTCGCTACGCGTATTCTTGAGGATATTTTCGGCACTTTCTTACCATCCAATTTGAAAATTCAATTGGTAATTTGGTGTTCATTCTTTGTTGGATTGTGGTTTTTGTACTGGTTTCTCGCTGATTTGACAAACAAATTTCAATCTGAACCGTTCAAAAATGCACAATTACGTCAGCAACTTATCAAACTAGGCTTCCTGGAGCCTGAAACAATGACAGTCTCAAAGCCCACAGAACATACCGTGGACAAAGTAACTATTGATGTACTGAAGGATCCAAATCAAGCGCAAATCAACGAGCAAAAAAACTCACATCTCGCTAAAATGACACGTAATTGGGTTGGATGGTTTAAGTTAATCGAACGTTTGCAAACGTTTAAAATCGTCGTGTTGGGGTTTGTACTAAATGGCGCTATTGGTGTCATTCTATTATTACTGGATCCCAAGGAATGGTACTGGAAAGTGTTTGTGTGGATTGCCGTGTTTACTGTGGCATTGATTGTCGTACGTGGATTGAATTTATTGCTTGTTGCATACGAAGTGGTGTTTGTGGAACCGCTGCGAGCAGGTTTGAAACGCGTGTTTGCACGGTCTCAAAATAACCGAAAATCGCCTCAAGTCAAGAATAGATTTATCACGCGATCTAATGGGTATGGCCAGGTAGATTTTGCAAGTGATTGACTTTTTGTTTGCGTGATTGTTGTTGTAAATAAGCAAATTTTATATTTTTTTGATGATTTAAAAATTTTTGGTACATTTCAAATGTCTTTTCTTGGAATTGTTGAGTAGACATCGGAGCACTTTCTCCGTGTCTCAAAATTTCACTGTAATGTTGTTTCGTAAATGTTGTCATTATTTTCGTTAGTATGTCAAAATTTGATATGAAAACGTATACTGAGCGTTTGTTCGCGGTGTTCCGTTGCCTACGTTGTAAAAATACACCTGAAAAGAATTACCAGTTCGAGCAATGGAAGAAACAATTTCTTGAGTTGGTACGTTAAGTGGTTGAAAAATAATTGATACTGTGTTGGATGTAATATATGGGCCAGTAAAAACAGTAGTGATTGAACTTTGAGGTTGATTCAAATCATTCGATTGAGTCAGCGTTACAATGCCCACAGTTCCCGTCAACGTGCATGTACCGTCTGTTCCAGCCGTTTGCACGACTCTTGTTGTTCCAGATACGTCTGCACGCACAACAATCAGATTTGTACCACTGTTAGCCGTTTTGTTTTGCAACACTTGAATCGCTTGGGTATTGTTTGCAATTTGTGCTGAGTTGGTTGCAATTCGAACTGTGTTGTTGACTATAGCTTGGTTGTTTAATGCAATATTTTGGGTGTTGATATTAATCTGAGCACTATTCACAGCGATACTTTGGTTGTTCGTAGCGATGTTTTGAGTATTAATTGCAATTTGAGCAGTGTTAGTATTGATATTGTTTGTATTGTCAGTGACTCGAGTTTGCAGCGTTAAAATGGAATTTGTCTGAAAAGTGAGCTGGTTGTTGATATTGATATCGAGTTTTTGAGCAGTAATGCTGCCATCAACGACTTGTAGTCGGTTTTGACTTGATAAATTGATTGTTGAATTATCAAAATTTGTTACGAATCGACCGTCCGCCAGTTGACTCAAACCTTGAGTTGCTAAGTTTTGCTGCAATGTTCGACTTGATATCGATTGACTTGCTAATTTGTTTTCTATAATGGTCTGATTGACTAATTTTTGACCAGTGATGGAATTATCCGCAATACTGAACGTGGGAATTGCTGCAGTGCTCAATTGTCCTTGATTGTTTATTAAAACAGTTGAACCGTCCACTTTGACGCTAAACTGATTATTAGTTTGATTCAAACCTGGTCCAGCTGAATATCGCGATGTGTACAGTTGATTTTGTGTATTTACAAAAATGCTTGAATTATCCACGTTCACATTAACGGTTATTAAATCATTATCAACACTGGCGCCTTTTCCCGCTCTCAAATACGGATTGGTAAATGTTTGATTGGTTGTAGACACGTTATCAAAACGTTGCACGGCAGTGGCCATACTAATTCGCTGTTCAATAGCATCGTTCCACGGTTGAATATGCTTACCGCCATCAGTGACGTATGCGACGTACACGGTGTTGACAACGACAGCGGTAAACGTTGCTGCAGCGAACACATACGAACTGATTTTCAACGCATTGGATGCAAATCCGCCTAGTCGACTGACGGAATTTAAATTTGACAAAGGTTTGTAAGTGGCGTTGGCGAGCTTTTTAGAAATCATTTTTCTCTTGTTGTTTATCGCAAAGTTTTATTTTTGTTTGTAATACAAGAAACACAACACTGATTTGCTTATCAAGCTAAAAATTTAAAAAAGAAAGAACGACTTTATTTTGAATGTTCAGAAGCATATTTTTCATTCAATACTTTCAAACACGCTTCACGGCATTCTGGAATAGTTGCAATAATTGTGCTCATCATCGCATGATATTTATCATCATCTGCACATTTTGTTTTGAAAAATGCCAATTGTTCGCTCTTTGGTTGTTTGAAAGTCTCTGGAAACTGCGAAACACCAAACATAAACTTCATTGCCAAATCACGAAAAGAATGTTCAGTGAATAACGCAGTTGTTTGAATATACTGAAGTGCAAGAGATTTGAGATCTTGTTTGAAAACACTTTCAATGTTATTGTACACATTCTGCGGTATGGCAATAGCTTGTTTTTCATCATTTGTTTTGAGTTTTTTGACAGCTTGTTCAACTCCATTGGTTGATTTGGTTTCAGGTTGTTTACGTTTTTCAGCAGCTACAATTGGCTTTGATTTTGATTTAAGAATATTGTCTTTATAATATTTGTCACTGACATAAATACCGATTTGACGTTGATTTGATTCATTCATGAGCTTGTTTTTATGTTGAATAATCTCAGCACGGCGTTTTGAGGCATCTTTGACTTTTTTTTCAGCTTCGTGCATATGATTTTTTGGATATTCAATGTTGGATCCAGTTGAAAAAATAGCAAAAATCTTGAATTCCTTGGATTTTTCATCCACGACAATCGTATAATGTTCTGGTGTACATTTAAGCCAATCTTCAGCCGATGGCTTGACTTTACCGCCAGTATCTACTAATTTGCCTAATGAAACAATTTTATAACGAACTCCAGCACTCGTAATGTGTGTTTCACCTTTATGATACTTGTTGTTGGATGATTTTTTATTTGCTGTCAATTGTCGTGGAGATGAGCTTGAACTTGAGGATTTTGAAACACTTGATTCACTGACTAATGGTTTGAGAAGATTTTCACTTTTTGGAACTTCGATATCAATTTCTTTTAGTTTTTTTGAACTTGGTTTGGACACTTTTGATAAACTTTGAACAAATGAATTGGCTTGTTTCGGAATTTTGAACTTGTGATTGTTCGATTTTTCATCTTGATCCATTTCATCACTAGATGAATCGACAAACAACACATCTTCTTTCGATGTTTTCACAGCATCTTCACCACAATCTTCAAAAGCTTTGATATCAAGTTTATCCGGTACACGTTCTTTTTGAGTGGTCATTTTTTGGATTGATTGCTTCAATTGACTTTGTTTGGACTCGATGGTGTTATTACGACTTGAGAAATCCTTGTTTGATAAATCATCACCAAACATACGTGCTTTCTTTTTACTTTGTTTGTTCAATAGATCGCGTATTCGCTTAGCGTTAAAAACACTTTTATCTGGCAATTCGTCTTGATCACTTTGTTCTTCATCGATCGATTCATCATCACCCACTACGAAATCTTTCAATGATCCAAGTGATTCGTTTTCATTTTCTTCTTCTTCATCATCGACATTTCGTGATTTCAGATCTTTTACATAATCCGTTGCATCCTGAATTTCTTTATCGATGTTTTGCGATTCCCATTCCAACCCATCAAAATCAGATTCCTGAATATCGTGAAAATAATTTTTTGATTGTTGCGTTGCGTTTTCATCAAAATGATCTTGTTCATCTCCATGATCATCATTCACTTCAACGGCTTCATCGTCAATGTATGGACATTTTTCACGAGTCATGATGAATTAATAGCGATTCTTCAGCTTTTAGAATGATTATTGGTGATTGTGGGCCTTGATCGTGCTCAATGTCGAATAAAAGACAATTACACTTTTTTAAATCTTTTAAACAATTGGAGTGAACAACAAATGATCGATTGGAACACGAATGATTGTTTTCGTGTAACACCAAATGACTTTGATTGCTCGTACAAGCCTTTGAACACTTCAAACAATTGCCTATGGGAATATGAAGTATTGGTTTTGTTGTGGCTATTGATGAATATTTCGAATTGGATGAATAATGATTTTTTGATTTTCTGTCAATTGAAATTTTTTTAAACATTTCCTCTTTTTTTTCAAAAAAAATTTTTCAAAGCGGGAAAATTTCAAAAGAAAAAATCTTTTTTCTTGCAGGGTCTCCTTTTTTTTAAAAATTTAACCCGAAAATCCGGCTTTTAGCAGACCTTGAAATTAGATTTTGTTTTTTTTACTGTTGTAGATTATATTTAACTAAATATTGACTAGGGATATTTCAAATCATTTTCAATAAAATACTTACAACTCATTCAAAACAAGTTTTCACTTGATTCAATTCACATTGTTCCACTATCTGCATGTCTCAACCTTTTTATAATAGCCATGCTGAAATTAATTATTATGAACGAATTACACGATTTGACATCGATCTAAGAAACTGTCCTGGAATTGAGTGTCAAGGCAAACGAACGCTTGAAGTTAATGAATATGAAGGTTCAGGGGTGTGCAAAAACTGTGGTGATCAGTTTGGTTCTTTGCAGTTGGACAATTATAAAGGTCATAAATTAGAAGAAGAAGATCAAGATCACCATTTCAATGATGATATTGCCCGAATTCAACCCGCTAATTCTATTCTGTACAATGATGCGTATTCGCGAAATTTGATGAAAACACAACGTATTATTGATCGACAAACCGCTTCTCCGACGAAAAAGAAACAAAAAATCTTACAAGTGTGTGAAGTTGAATTGGATCGATTCATGAAAATTAACTCAAAACATTATTTTCCAACGAGTATGAAATCAAAAATTCAACAATTGTATGTAGATTACAAACAAAAATATTCCGAAATTAATGTCAATCACTTCAGTGTGTACTTGTCGATTCTTCATAATATTACAAAACACGATGATCAATATCGATATTTTTCCATTCCAGAACTGATTGAAATGTTCGATCTCAACGAATTGCGTAAAGTTTCAATCGATGTTCACAAATCTGTGATGCATTTCGATCGAAAAGTCAAATCACTCTTTCCACAACAAACGGTTAATCAACAAGTCACTAAAACATGGAAATGGATGCAAACTATTTTATCTGAACATCAAATTAAGCAAAAACAAATTGATCTCGTGCAACCATATATTGCTCATTTTTTCACAGTGAATTCAATGCAACAAGAAGATTTTAACAAGTCTCGAGCACTCGCAGGTGCGATCTGTGTCTATGCATTAAAAGATAGGCATTTTATGATGAACAAAAACGATAAAAAAATCAAACGTAGTTTTAATTGTACATCAATCGCCGAATTGATGAGTATCACATCCAATTCAATCACTCAAAGCTACAAGGAAATCAATGCACTAATGAAA
Organism: Agapornis swindernianus; assembly: GCA_034783435.1. Classification (NCBI taxonomy): domain Eukaryota; kingdom Metazoa; phylum Chordata; class Aves; order Psittaciformes; family Psittacidae; genus Agapornis; species Agapornis swindernianus. The sequence goes on from JAVHNG010104394.1 coordinate 42,500, forward strand.
GGCTTTCGAGTTTAGTAGATGTTGACTGGGTGGAATTAATATTTTGTGATCTTGTTGTTGGTCGAGTACTTTTGGATCAGCAAATTTAACGTATTTGAAACCTTCTTTTGTGATTAACGTGAAATTAAAATGAGCAACAATGACAATATTGTGAATTTGATAAAAGCGATTTTCGTTTGTGTCGTTCCAGCGTTTTTCAAGAGCGTGTAAAAACGTTAAGTGGATTTGCGTAATGCTATTATTTGCAATGTCGGTCAACCAGCGAATTTCTTGATTTTTGAAATCATTTGTATTGAAAATCATCAGCTTGGCTTGAGTCGAGCGCAGCAATAAAATTTGAAATGCTGTTTGACATCGTGTTCTGGATTGAATTAGCGAACAATGAGTTTTGCAGATGCATACATGTTTGTTTTGATAATCAGTATACAAAATTTCTTGATGTGCTGGTCCTAATTTGATATGTAAAGTTGATGTCATGTTGTGTTTTTTTGAGTTGGTGTTTTGATTTAGTTCTAAACCTTTGAAAACTTTATTTTTGTAAAATTGATTGATTTAATCATACACTAATACGCAAAAAATTCAAGGTTTGTTTGAAGTCGTGTTTACAAAACCCACATCAGCGTATTCAACAACGCTTTTTTGGATCTCATTTTTTTTGGTTTGGTGATTTCAGTTTGGTGGAGCAACTTTCGACTCACAGTCATTTTTTTGAATTGAAAGTCCGATGACTCTAAGTGTCTTTTTTGCTCCAGCGACTGTGAGCACAAATCTGCTCCACCAAACTGAAATCGCCAAACCAAAAAAATCGAAGTTCAAAAAAGCGTATTCGGAAACGCTTTTTCTGAACGTTATCTAAACAAGCTGAAAATTTTTATAGCAACATCTGAGACGTGAATTACTAACAAATGTGAAACCATATCAACGTTTTGAAACACTTTCAAAAAGCGTTTCCGAATACGCTTTTTTGGACCTCGATTTTTTTGACTTTCTGATTTGGTTTTGGTGGAGCGAATTTCGACTCACAGTCACGCGTCGATG
>JAVHNG010105089.1:0-14307 GCA_034783435.1 Agapornis swindernianus
AAACCCTCTTGTCTTGCCATTATAGCCTCTGGTAAAAAGTGTTTTCCATCTTTCTTATAAGCCCCTTTAAGTATTAGAAGTTTGTAATAATGTGTCTCCAGACTTCTTTCCTCCATGCTGAACACCCTCAGCTCTCTTGATAGAAGAGGTGCTCCAGTCCTCCGACCATTTTCACAGCCCTTTTCTGCAGTAACTCTAACATGTCCATGTCTTTCTTGTACTGGGCCTACCTGAACTCAATTCAGTACTGCAAGTGGGGTTACGGGAGAGAGGAATAGAGGGAGAGAATCACCTTCCTTGACCTACTGGTCACCCTGCTTTTTATACAGGCAGTATAAAAAAGCCATGTGGCTTTCTGGACTGCAAGCACACATTCCCAGCTTAAGTCCATTTTATCCACCAGTATCCCCAAATCCTTTTCTGCAGGGTTCCTCTCAAACCATTAGTCTCCCAGTCTGTATTGATACTTGGGATTGCACTTGGCCTTGTTGACTTTTGTGATATTTTGCACAAACCAGAATACACCATGTTCCCATTGTTATTAGCAAGCTACAAGGTTTGTAATAACTTTTCTATGACTTTGGGACTCAATCAGGAATTGTCCTCAGTGGCTGCAGTTTGGTTTTAGCTGAAAACTACAAAATTTGATAGGGGTTATGAAAGGATCAAGAAGACAGATCCTTATAGCCAAAAGCTGATGCTGTGATGATCTATTTCATGTAGCTTAAGCTAGCATGCTTATTTTGGTGAAGTTTAGTGTTGATTCTGCTATGTGATTTAATCATACATGGTAAAAATCTAACAAAACAGAGCAAGTGTATAACAAAGTTGTTGGACAACAAGAAGAAAACAAAATTCTGAACAGAGCACTTAAGAACAAACAAAACCAGCATCAAGTGATCTCAGGTCAAAGAAAGAACCCTCTACCATAAGCATCATGTTCCTGCCAGTAAAGTGCACCAATTGAAAACCATCCCATTCTCCATGAAAAAGCGTTGCACCGTCAACTCTAAGACCTAAAGAGAAATCAAAAGAGTGACCATAACACAGGAGGAAACCATACTTATTTCCCTTTAGTTAGTTCTGCAAGGATAAGGATAAAAAAGTAATAGTAATTATAGTAATGAGGTAGTATGACTACTTAGAAATGCATATCCTTTAGAACTAGTCCTAGACTCCTTAGAAATGCATACCCATGGAGGCACTGTCAGTTTAACATCTCGTGCTGTTGAATGCTCTCTGCATCAGTAGGTACATCAGTTATGAAAAGAGAGATAAATCCTGACTTTGATAGTGTGCAAATCACTGAAGTGATAGTCTTTGATAGCAATCCCTAGTGAAGTAAATTTTCCTGCTAAGAAACAAGAACAGAGTTTAGCTGAATGTTAGAGCTTTAATTCTAAAGACATGTTTTCACTGATAAATTAAATAATTGATTACATGTAAACACAATTTGATATGTTAATTACTTGGTTTATTTTGAAAAGGATCTTATTACTTAGCACAAGTGTTTTTTTCTCTAATGTAAAGTATTAATTTTTTTGTCTAAAGTTATACCTGATCCAGACAAAACTTGGTTTAATTATAATGACAGATTGAAATCTACACAGAATAAACTGAATTTCAGTAACATCATTACAGATCTAACAAAGACTGCACAGAAACTTTGAACAAGCTAATATAAGTATGCATATGTGAGAGAAAAATTAACGGAGCATTTTTCTTTATAGAGTCCTTGGGGAGCCCTTGATCTGTCAAATTACTGACATGCTACTCTGTTGCTGCTTCACTGGACCCCTGATGCCCTGTCATATCAACAAGGGAGATGAATTTCAGAAACAAAGTACTGAAAACAGAATTGAACAGAATTTGCCAGTTAGATGTTTTTCCATTTCCAGGAAAAAGTTGATTTTGCTATCTGATTATCTAACAGGTACCAGGGACAAAGGGCTGGAAGATTTCTAAATTTCCTCTCCCCAAATGCTCAGGTAGCAACCTAGTAGGATCTTATAGTTTATGTCTAGGTTTGATTTAGTCTGCCTCCTTGTTTAAGGAAAGTAGATACAGTTGCTCTAGCCTCAGAACCTCTGAACCTTATGGGGTGAAAAGAGAGAGAAGTAGGCCATTTTGGAAAACTCTGAAATGTCAGTTCACTCTTTTCTCCAAAGAAAATTTGGAAAATCCTACTTAACCTGGTCACTTATAAAAAAACAAAACAAAACAAAAAAAACAAACAAAAAAAACCCAGAAAACCCAAACCCAAACAAAATATTCCAATATTCTTCAGAATTCCCCATAAAAGAGATGTCATTGAGAAATTGTAAAGTTTGAGGAAATTAGGCACTGTGATATCCTGTAAATGTAATACAGGCAACCAAGGGCTATGCTTAAATTAACAATATCCACTTAAAAGAAGCAAATCTGAAAAAACAGAACAGCTGTGAGGTTATGATGCCTGCCCTACTTGCTTCAGGGATTTTCATTCAAAGTAGTTCTAAACAGCAACTCTGGACTAAATGCTGATTAGTGCTTTGGTTATATACAGTGCTCCCTGAAATGTATCCTCTACTCTGGTCATGAAATTACTGCACATGAGTTTGTCAGCTTTCTACTTCTTGGTCTAAGTACAGCTGTCTCAGAAGATGAGAAGGACCTATTTTAGATCCTGATAACACGAGGTGGTAACACATAGGTTTTATCTTTTTGTTATTACCTGCTTTATTCTGCTTTAAGCTTCAATTGCTTGACAATGAACCTGTCAACCTTTATGTGGTATATTGTACAGGATGCCCTCTGGAATTTGTCAAAGATCCTAAGTCAGACAGGCTGATTATAATAATGTCTTTCCTACTCCAGGAAGGAGGAACCGGGGACCTGTCATCTAACTCAAGTCTGTTAAACAAAGTGATACTGAACACTAATGAGCAGGTCAGGTCTTTCAGGTTTCCTAGGTGAACTTGTGCTCCAAATGAATTTCCTGAAAAAAAAACCCCAACAACATTTTGAGATATGATGAAACACAAGAAGGAAAATAAAAAGCAAATTTGGGTTATAATTATACTGAACTTCAGATTACTGATAACCATTACTATACTATCTCTGTTACCAGAAGATGAGATCCAATTTCAAAACACCTATCTGAAACAGCTGGTCACCATTCAACACAGGCCATGTAAAGGCAGAGGAAGGGAAAAAGTAGGTTTTGATTAAATGACTTAGAGTGGAAGCATTGATTCTTCAAGGATTAAAATATATCACCATTAAAATAGGTGACAGATTAAAGCACAACCCTGAAATGCTAGGTTAAATTATACATCTTATTGTATCTTTGTTCATGGCTAGACTCATAAAATAGATTAAATAGCTGGTTCAACACGGTAATTCAGGACTAGTTCAGTTAAATATGAGTTGAACTCTCACAAGGACTTTTTATTAAACACTGACTTCAGTTTTCACTTCAATGAGTCAAAAACCGTAAATGACCTCTGTTTACTACAGTATGGCTTAGAATGAAGAGTAGAATATATTTTATGACACAACTTTAATATAGAAAGCTAAGTTGACAAAAATTTTGATTAGACTGAAACATTGGAGATGCCAAACTTAATTTTTCCTTAGTCATCAGTTTTCCACTCTTCCTAGAAAATGTAATTCTAATACAGTACACAGATTATGGAAATCCACTATTTGAAAAACTCATTAAATCAACTAACATTCCTTTTCTGTTTCTTCCTCGCTACCACTATTTGACTTAAAACCAAATAAGAACTAAAAGACCATTGTGAAAATAGAAGTTAAATAAAAAAATCCTTTGCTTTGGATGCCATATGTTTGCAATCATTTTTGAAAGCAGAGAACTTTATTCCAACAAGATCTATACCTAGGATTTAGGGAATTTCATTCAATGTAAACTTTCAAGATAATTTTCTTTGTATGTATCCATACATTAACATGTTTTACCTTTCTTGAACTTCCATCTACTTTAATAAATGAATAATAAACAGGTATATTACATACAATATGGTATAAATTTTTTCTTACGAATCCCAAAAGATGTGAGGGTTTTGCCATTGTTTTAGACCTCTGATTCACAACCAGGTTTTTGTATTTGATAACATTCTGATCTTTTTTCACAAGTACTGATACTTTGTCTTTGGGTTATCATGCATTTAAACTGTATTTGTTTTCTCCTTGTTAATGCACTTATTTTTGCTTTTATTTTTTTAACTTTAAAATTTATTGCACTTATTATTATTATCAACCAAATCCTAAATTTATCATTCTGAATTTTGATCCTGCCTTTGCTTCCACTTCTGCCAGCCTTCATAAGCCTTTTCTCTATTTTCTCATTCAGCTTATTAGAAAAAATATTTAATAAAACCACCTCAAAAGACATGTTTCTATAGGATGTCATTTGAAACGCTCTACACGTCTGATGAGAAGACATCACTGAGTAACTACTAGGGCTGTTTTCTAATAATGAGGAGATGTGAAGCAAGGGATGCCTTGGAGCCGTGCTCTGGCCTCGCCTGCCATTTCGCGATCGGTGTGGTTTGGCTGTGTTTGGGCACTTTTGCAAGAGCTTCATTTTGTTCCTGTTCTGTTGGGCACTAGGAACTAATAATGTACTTCACATGCGAGTTCTATGCAAGACCTGGAACAGCATCATCACAGGGCATCTGAATAATCTTTCTGGTTTATCTAAGCTGTGTTGTTCAGAGATGTCTAAAGATTCTTCTTTCTTTTTCTTTTTTTTTTTTTTTAAGATAAAAAGCACTTGCCCTACTGTAAATACGTAGCATGTAAAATTAATCTAGTATGTAAACACAGCAGAGTTAAAATGGACTTTTACTGGAGTTCTCTAACATGTAAGTTGTCGTGTGAATTGACTGCTTTCAGAGTGTACTTGATGCTCAAGGAATTAGGTCTTCCTTTCAGTGGTAGGGGAGATGATGCTGTCGCTGTGACCCAGAGAAGGTAAGTATCCTGGGACTTGTTAGTGGCCACACAGCTCAGACGCTGAGCAAAGCCACCTGCCTGGCTCTGCAAAGGGCAGCACTGACAACAAGGAGCAGAAGAACTACACAAGTTTCAGTGCAACAGGAAAGGAGAAGTTTGTTGTCCCCAGAGGGCTTTTCCTCAGCATGGCCAACCTCTAACAGGTGCTGCTTTGGGCCACCGAGCAGCCAGTCTGTCTGAGTAGCTACCCCTGGACTTAAAGCCCAGCAGGAAAAGGGGGAAAACTTTGAGAGTTTTTCCTTCACCCGCATGGGTAGTACCTAATTGCCTGACATTTTCACAAGCCACTTTGTTTTGCTGGCCTGGTGGCCAGTGGAAAGTCTGAGCCGGTTTCACTCCTGCCGAATCCTCTTACAAAGCACATGCGGAATGAAATACCATCACACACAAGAACATTTTCCCATTAGCTTTGGTGAAGTAAAGAGATTTATTGAGCATCACAAAGAGCTGTTTAAGGTGTCGCATTTGAACGCTAGGAGATGCTACGTTTCCTGCTACAACAGCCTTACTTATACGTTACTCTCACTAGTTATTCCTGCCCGGTAGGTGAACTTCAGCTAAATACAGCAAATTCACTCCCAAGGCATTTCCTTCATGCTTCTAGGCAGGCATCCTCACCTGGTTAAATAAACAGACTTTCAGAAGGGAAGAACTGATACAAAAGTGCTTCATGGCTTATTAATGCTTTTGTAATCCCACATTTCTCCAGAAATACTTCATTGGCTGCTTTTCACACCCTTGCACTCGTTGGTACCACTGATTCTGGCTTACTTGCATTACAACTCTACTTGTACAGAGCTCAAACTGATGTATGCATTGCTCAAAACCAAAAGCTGAAGTTGCGGAACAGAAGACTCGAGACGGGTGATGTGAGCAGCTCTGAGATCACGCTGCTTTGCACACGCAGGACATACGACTCAAAATCATTTCTAGAAAGAGTTTAAATGTGTTCCATTAAGCAAAGGTATCTCCACACTGCCACTTGTTCAAGGATTGCACCTCCGTTGGTTGAGTTTCACTGCCTTGAAAAGTATTCGTACCTGAACAGGTGTCCAAGTAGACCACAATTCCACACACTCTGGGGAAAATGTAAGGTGTAGAAAAGTTTACTTTGTTCTTTTTCCCCCAGCCTTTCTCACAAACATGCAATAAAGCAGAACACCGGCAGGATAACACGCCATGCAAAACAAGGCACATCAGCAAGGCTGGAACAACCAAACAGCCTCTCCTTGACAGTCAGAAGGGGGTTTGAAACACATCACCTTGCTAAGTCTGTGCCTTTGGCAGGACGGCCGGTTTCCCTGTGCTGTATCCCGAGCTGCTCTGCAACTCCAGCAAGCAAAACTGCTTTGATAAAGCACTGGGTGCTTTGAAGAGCGCTCACTGGCACAGTAGGCAGGGCTCTGGTTCAACAAGCTTGTGAAAAACTGAGCGCTACCAGAAGCAGTCCAAAAAAGCCACCCTGCGCCTCCGTCACGGAATTAGGGGCTTTCGCTTAAGAACAGTACGTGCACTCGGAGCAGAAAAGCATCGCGGTAAAAACCCCAGATCCCGAGGCACGAGCGGCGTTGTTCGTTGCTCGGCGAGGAGGGGGCGGCTCCTCGCGGCGCCTGCCGCCTCCCGCGGGGAATGGAACGCTCCGAAGGGTTCCGCCTTCTCGCCGTCCTCGCGTCCCGTCCGCGGGTTGCCATGAGCACAGAGGCGCCCTCGGGCGCTCGCTGCTGCGGTCCTGCCTTCCCCCGCACGGTCCTCGAGGTGCGAGCCCGGAAAGCGACGCCCCGGGCGGGCCGGGCCGGCCGGGGCGGGGCGGGGCGGGGCAGGGCAGGGGGGGAGGGCGCTGAGGCGGTGCGGCGCCGGACCTGTCCCCTAAGCCGCGGTTGCCGCGGGCCGCAAGTGCCGAGCGGGGCTGGGTCGTAGCATGAGGTGGAGTGAAAAGGGCGAGGGGAAGCGAGGCATCCCTCGGAGCCGTGCTCTGCCCTCACCTTCCGCCTCAGGGTCGGTTTGGTTTGGCTGTGTTTGGGCTCTTGCCGCTCCCGAGAGCGGACATGCTGCGTGCCGCGCCGGTCCGTGACAGCAGCGGGGCCAAAATGCTTCTAGGGACCAAAGCCCCTGGGTCAGGCAGAGCAGGGCGTGAGCGGGTAAGGGCTTCAGGCTTAGCGCTGATGACGGAAGGCCGGACAGTTGCGTTTGGCACTGGGATTATGACGTGAACCGACGAAGAATTTGCTGTTAAACATTTCTCTGGTTCTTTGTAAGCTTTGTTATTATTTTTTAAGATTTGGTATTAGTCTTAGGAAAATTTTCCTTTATGGTCATGTTTTTAGGTTTACAATAAAAAATATGTTAAATGCTACATAAAAACCTCTGCTGCTTTTCTTTCAAAATGGTAGCAGGCTTAATTACCCACAGAAGTAACCAAGGCTTGAGCTGGCACGCAGCGTAACTTTATCCTGCTGGTTCAGACCTCATTGATTGTGTGATGTCAATTTATGAATCCTAAGGTAATACTGACATAGCGAAAAGCAAGTCTTTAAGAACCCTCCTTTTGTTCAGATTGATTGTTGGCATTCCCAGGATGGAGTAGGGAGGAATTTACCTATGTGCTTAAGAATTTAAATTAACCCACCTACTAAGCAAGTCTGAAAAATCCTGGCCATTCATTTAATTTTCTTTTATTTCTAGAACAGTTATTCATATACACTCTTTTCATATTTAAAAGTGTTACAGATCGTGTTAAATGTTTACTTCCTGCATAATAATATGATTAAGAGGTAGGTATAGAAGTATGAAAAATCTCTATACTTCAGTGTCTTGACATTATGGTCTAAAAACACTTAATTCACTCAGACAACATTAACTTCAGCTCAAAACACAGCCTGAGGCACGAAAAGTAAAGCTTCACCACAACTTACTGTAAGTGTGATATTCCGGTTGTTAGAACACTTAAATCAGATTTGGGGTTTGGTTTTTTGTTTTCTTAATTCAGTGAAAGAGCCAGTCCCTCAGGCACTTCATTTTGTCATATCAGGGAGGAACCTGCATATTTATCTGAGACACTTTGTTATGTTCTGTTTCTTACTGTTTTGTCAAAGAAGTGCCTTCTTTGGAGAGTACTGAAGAGTCCTATGAAACCTAAACCTGATATGACCTGTTACGCAGTAAATGGAAAATGGAAAAAAGAAAGTACCTCACTCCAGCAGTACTGTTTTTGAGTTCTTCTACATCTAATCTGATACAATACCAAGTCAGGACCTGGGCTCCCTCTGCAGTTACAGCGAGTTGCAAAAAAATATGAACTGATCGCTAGGGCAGAAGAAGAGTGGACAAATACAGCTATTTTTTCACATGGGGTGATGATCTTCCAGGAACAGGGTAGCACAGTAGCAAATTTAAATATTGCAGATGTGTTTTACAGCATTGAACTGCCAGCAGTGAGTACTGCAAATGACTTGCGTGACTAGTCTAGCTCTTTTACACAATTTAGGTTCATGTAGATGCTTTCCACATAAAGCATGGAGTAAAACATTGGCAGAAATGACAACAGAATATAGGTAGAGCAGGAGTTACAGTAAAAAAAAAGAAAAGAAAAAGGAAGATGATGACAATCTATAGCTAAGGTTTACATATTGACAACAAACGTATTTTGTATTTAAAAATAATCATTCTGTAAAAGGAAAACTCTTTGGTATAAAGAATCTCTCAAGTTTTATTACACTGTACTGAACACATGTTCAGTGTTATAGCCTTATAGTTATCTCTTTAGGTTTTTTGTTAGTTATATTTAATAAATTAATAAAGAATGTTGATCTCAATATAAACAGCAATATCAGAGGTTTTTGGCTTTCAGAAAGCCAAAATTGCAAGGAAAGTCCAAGACAGGTCCAAAAGATGATACTGTGACAAAAGTAAGTCATTGCAAAATATTGTACTTCATGATGAAGTGTACTTTGACTGTTGTATGTGGTATCTTGACAGATATTTGAAGTCTTTTGCTATAACTTCACTAGAATTTCCAGTACTGTTACATCACTTTGTATTCCTTTAGATGTAAATAGGAACATTTATCAGATGAATGTAGTTTGCGAGGAAGGAACTACATTTCTCTGCAGCAGCTTCATTTTTTTAGCCTTTGAAAATTTTTAAACAGCAGCTCTTACCTGTCCCCCAAACAAAACAACAAATAAAAAAAAGCCCTGAAACCAAACAAAACCAGATAGAACCAAACCAGATACAACCAAACTAAATAGAACCAAACCAAACACAGTATTTCATTCTGTGAAAAGGTGATACACTGAATTCACTTAGACATATAACAACGTAATATCCCAACTTTAACTCAAGATCACTGCTACCTTTTATATTTAGTTTGTAATATCCATATGATGAGTATTTTTGCTGTGTGAATTTGAAAAATTAGGAGGTTACAGGGTAAAACCCGTGCAAATATGTCAGAACTTCTTTTAGTCTGTGATTCTCACAACTATGTCTACCTTGCAATGAAGAAATACACAGCTAGGCTAAAGTGACTTAACTCAGGTTCTGAAAGCAGATTCATCCTATTAATGTATAGGTCCATATAGGCTGTTTTACCTTACTGAGAAGTGAATACATTTGAACACTCCATGACTTCAAAAATGTAACAGACAGTTGGATCAGTATAAAGAGAACTTTTCATTATGCTCTAAAATATTATACAGTCTTACAGAGAGAAAACAAGCCCCAGTGCTTGCAGCTATTCATTTATCAAAAAAAAAAACCCAACAAACCACAATTTCTTAATAAGTTTTAGGAAAAATCAAGGATAAATAAAAACAATCACTGATGGGATTTATCAGCATTTTTTCCAGGACTAATGAAAAAATTATTACGATCCTAATAAAATAAAGGAATAACTAATATATATTGGTTACTCATTGTCTTAGATTTCATTTGGCTTCTGTGGTACTTAAATTGACATACTTGATTTAGAATGTAATCTATAATATAATACACCGTGAAAGCTAGTCTTTGACTAACATAAAACATTCTTAGCAGATAATGCAAGATCTCAACTTAGTAACATGTAGCAGATAACGGAATGCATGTCAGGTTATACTAGGATCAGTAGTCTATTTACAGTGTGGAACTGAAATACAGTAATAATACAGTCCTGTTAGTACTTTGAAGATACATGTCCAAAGATGAATTTTGAAAGGTGAAAATAATCAATTGCTCTTGTGAGACCTCACCTGGAGTATTGTGCACAGTTCTGGTGTCCTCAACGTAAAAAGGACATGGAGCTGTTGGAACAAGTGCAGAGGAGGGCCACGAGGGTGACCAGGGGACTGGAGCATCTGCCATACGAAGACAGGCTGAGAGAGTTGGGGTTGTTCAGTCCTGAGAAGAGAAGGCTGCATGGAGACCTCCTAGCAGCCTTCCAGTATGTGAAGGGGGCCTATAGGAATGCTGGGGAGGGACTCTTCATTAGGGACTATAGTGACAGGTCAAGGGGTAATGGGTTCAAACTTAAAGAGGGGAGGTTTAGATTGGATCTAAGGAAGAAATTCTTTCCTGTTAGGGTGGTGAGGCACTGGAATGGGTTGCCCAGGGAGGTTGTGAATGCTCCATCCCTCCAGTGTTCAAGGCCAGTTTGATCGAAGCCTTGGGTGGCATGGTTTATTGTGGGGTGTCCCTGCTTATGGCAGGAGGGTTGGAACTAGATGATCTTAAGGTCCTTTCCAACCTTAACTAATCTATGATTTTGGGTAAGCAAAGCTGTATTTATATTATTCAGGGTCTTTCTGACTGTTGATTTTTGTGTTGTGGTGTTTTACTGTTTTGGGGTGGTTTTTTGTGGTCAGGATTTTGTTGTTTAGAGAAATCGGTATGAAACGTATACCTGAAAGTGCTAATTGCTCTGATAAAGGAAATTCCCAGCCATTGCTAATGATATGTTTGTGCAGAAGCTTGTAGTTTTGTACAGAATAATTGTGACAGACACTATGAAGTTTTACTGGGTGATGAAAGCTTTGTAGTTTTTATGGTATATGAAAGACAAAATAATTATTAACTTGCATTATTTAAAGACTTGATGTGGCACTGCTTGTTAAATAAATGTTCATGTCAGTTTTCTAGACGTGAGTTCTGCTTAAGGGGAAAGAGTGAGGCTGTCAAGGTGCTCAAAAGCCTAATGAAAACCCAGGGGCAGAAGAAGCAACTTTTTCTTGCCTTCCTGCTCTCGTCGGTTCCTAGATGGTTTTTGAGTTGCTTGCCCATGTTGTCAAATATGGCATTTTCTAGTTTAGTATATTTGCACTGTGCCTCTCAAATTTTCAGGTTTAATCTTCTATTTACACACACGTATCATGGTGTGTAAATAATAAGTTTCAGATAAACTTCTTTTTCTAACCGTCTGTTGGAATTTGTAGTTACAACTCCTTTTTGCTGTACTATTTTCTGAAAGCTTGAAAAGACCTAATTTCGCAGCCAATTTTGAAATTTACATCTGGAAAAGATACTCTGTCAGTAATCTCTGTGTGTTGTCCCTGTTAGTTAACTGATTTGGTGAGTGCAAGCATTTGTTGGTTACACGCATGTATACTTGCAGCAGGAAACCAGCAGAAGTCTCCTGGCAATGTTTAGCTTCAAAGACGTTGCTCTTTTTTAAATGTTGAGAGAAAAATTGGGTCTTTTTTGATGTGTGCCATTTCAGGAGAGTAGATTTAATATCCAGCCATCTCCTCTGATGCAGAATCTAGTGGTAAAGATGTACTGATAAAAGACCCTGTAAAGCTTCACGGGGAAAACCCCAGCATGTTTTTGCCTTTCAGATTATCCTTATATTGTGCTCATTGCATTTTTGTTGTTCCTTAGTTAAAGCTGCATAGTTGATTTTGTCTTTTTGAAGGCAAATGGAGTGAGTTACAGCCTGAGACATGTTTCATGTTGGGAGGCAGCTACCTTTTGTAGTAACACTGCGGTAACAAGAAGCCGATTTTTGCTTTGTGTTGGGATTATTTTTGATCAAGTTTTGATCAAGTGTACTGAATGTTTTCTGCAATTGCAATTCCAGTATTTTGGAACTATGAACTGTGGACTTATTTGTTATTAAATGATGAATAACATTTTTGTGCAGTAGCATTTTAGAATTTTTCTTTGCTAGCTTCTAAGCATAAGTACTGACCAGTGATCTTAATCCAGGAATAAAATGCTGTTGTCTTCACAGATTTGAATTGCATTCACTCTGACATCCTTAGCGCTTTGTATCTGTTCTTGGTTATAGACTTGTTTTTTAGTCAGCTGAAATAGTAATCTGCATAATTTAACGAAACATAAATCTGTTTGTGAAAAGGAGTCATGGTTACATAGTTGAGCTAACTATACAAGAAAAAACCTAACAACCAACCACCAGAAAACCGTAAGAATATCAGGTTTTCTCAAAGTGACTTTTAAATTCTGTCTCTTCACTAAAGAAAGAAGATTCTTCTGCTGTTCTTTATTTGAAATTTTAGAAACCATCACTGTGGTATTTCAGTACTACAGAATGCACTTGGGGGGGGGTGGGGTGTTGGGCTCTGGTACTACTTACAAAGGTATTTTTCATGTGAGTCCATACAGGGATGTTTTTATTACTTAGAATTGTGAAAATGGATCTGTTGCATCTCAATTTTAAGTAGCATTTTCTAAAACTTTAGTGATACTTGTAGTGAAAACAGTGACTTGTATAAGCATACATAAAAATAGGCCACAGTACATACTACCAGACCATCAGGTTTTGATGTGAAGTTGAAAATTGTAGCATCCTGAGATGGTTTTCTAGTTGTGAATCAGAGGGTATTCTTTCATCTGTGACTATACAAACAATACTATCACTTGTTATCAGATCACCTTCTGCTGTAATTAGAGAACTAAATTAGATTTTTTTATGATGTTGGTGTTCTTGAATAGAACTTACTGCAGAAGTTCTTTGAGATTTTTTTCTTTGCTGTGAAATACCTTACGCTAATATTTCAAGCTGTATCTTGTATCACCTTTGACATTACCACCTATATATAGGTATGTTTAAGTCGATAGGTTTCCATAAGGGGGGAGGAAATGTGTCTTAGAGTTTAGAACTTAGATTTAAAAAAAACAAAAAAAAAAAAGCAAATTGTATTTCTCTGACTCCTGAGCCTGGCAGGTACAGTATTTTGATAAGGGTCCCACTAAATCAAAGATCTTTCTGAGAAATTAAGTTATACATGCAGCTTTGTTTATAGACTAGCAGCAAAAGTAGTAGAAGAATAATAAAGGGAGGAAAAATACAGGGGTTTAAAATCTTTAATATTAATTGCTTATATACAGCAAACCCCTGCAAGTAATAGTTACATTTTAGTCCTGTGCTCAGCTGTCTTTACTTGTTGCTGTTAACATTCTAGTGCAGGCTGTTAGCAATCCAGGGTTGGTTTTTTTTCTGTATTTCAGCAAATTCTTCAGGATACTTTTTTCCTTGGAGTGGGTGAATTTGTATTTCTACTGCTTTTTCTAACCTGAAAAATTTGTGGTATAAAAGACTGTATCTGGAGCTTTACTTCTTTTTTCTCTAAGTGTAATAGCCTGGATTGAGACTCTTAGCAAGCAGTACTGTTTTGTTAGTATTTCTGGGTTTGCTTGAGTTGAGCTTTGTCATAACTGATGAAATAGAGTAACCCTGTTTAATTTTGACTGTTAAACTTTCTTTCCAGAAATGCTTGTGTTCTGTGAAAACTAATGCCTGGGTAGTTGTTTTTTGGTCTGTTTCTGTTTGGGTTTTTTTGGTGTTACAGCATGTGTAAGAAGAAAACTTGACAAATTGAAAAGGACATTTTCCCAAAAATATTTGCACTACAGCAAGCCATGTCATTCCTGATGTTACCAGCCTCTCCAAATTATGTAGGCTAAAGTTGAAAGTGAAATCTCTTTGTGCCATGACAGAAAGGAAGAAGGAGCTTCCAGGGGGGGACCAGGTTACAAGCAGAGGAGCAACGGGCTCTGTAGGGTCTGCTGTGTCCAGCACCACCCTGGCAGTGCCATGTCCAACCAGCAAGAGCCTGTCATCAGTGGAGTGATACAATACACTTGTGACATAGGAGCCACCCTTGAGAAACTTACTCATCTTGAAAGCCACAGCTGGGTCATCCAAGTACAGGTGTTCAGGAAAGACTCTTGGTCAGGAAGCGTCACTTCCTTTGTGTTTTTACAGCATAGTATAGAGTTCAAATTTTAATAAAACCTCATTTTCACATAGTGGAGACTGTCTCAAGATGTAGATTTCAATTAACTTACAAAAAA
>JAVHNG010117050.1:0-27971 GCA_034783435.1 Agapornis swindernianus
CCGGAAGGAGGGGGAACTTCCTGGTCGGGCTCGTTTTCGGCGGGTGGTATCGTACCCTCTTCCCTTGTTTTCCTTGTTGGTATTATTGCTATTGGTGATAGCAATAGTGATTTGTGTTATACTTTAGTTACCGGATTGTTATCTGATCAGTGGGAGCTTTTTGGCTCATCTTTTCTCCCACTCCTCCGGGAGCAGGGAGGAAAGAGGGGAGGGCCAGAAGGGAGGGGGGGGGTTGAGTGGGTAAACGTGCTGCCTGGCTGGGTTTAAACTATGACAAGCATGATACCAAAGTCTGGATCTTGCCAAGCAGGTAAATTTTGAGTACATTTCAGTTCTATGAACATAGAAGTGTGTTAAGTACTCTTAAAAATTCTTCAATACATAGAAGAGAGTTTAATTAGCACAAATTCATAGCAGCCTATCTTTTCTCCATGTCACTTGACATTGGGAAGAGAATGGGATTCTTTAGCCCAACTAACTAATAGAGAGGCACAGATGAAATCTCTGCCGTCTGTTCTGACAAACCACTACAGCTCCTAATTCTGGAGCAATGCAGCATAGGCTGCACTGGCTGTTACAGACATAGTGGTCAGTACAGCACTTGGAGCAGTCTGTTTTCAGATTACAGCTCTGAAATATCAGCATTGTCCAACCAGTAATCTCTTCTGAGTTTTGTATACCAACAGGTGCGAGACAAGTTAGCACAGCCAGAGTGCAGACTGAAAGCTTAGCAAGGATTTGTGTACAAAGCTGGACCCTGTTGGACAAGATCAATTCAAACAGCGGAAAGGAAAAGAGCAAAAAGCCTTTTTAGGCAACACTTGAAGGAGAATGACCTTTGGGGACCCTGCTGATTACTTACGTGATTTCTTGCCAAGAAACAAGTGCTGCACTGCTCTCCAGCCTCAGAAACCAGCATTATGGATCTCTGCACACTGGTAAATTTAGTTCCAGCCCCAGGCTCAGCTGCAATTCCTGAGTACGGTGACAAATTATTTTTAAAGCATGGCATTGAGACTCATACAAAACCTATTTCAAGGCTGCAGTTGGCTCTAATTTCATTTGAAAGGTACAAATCTCCAAGTAGTGTGCTTCTGTTAATAATCCTAAATTCTACCACTGGGCCCACTGGTTTAGAGTTGGGTATAAGCTAAAATCTCTTAACTAAACCCTGACACAGCAAAGCAAGGAAGCACTGAATGATACAAAAAAGCAGTGAATGAATCAACCGAGTTCCAAGCAAAGAAGGCTTTCCCAGTGGCTTAGTGCAGGGTTGGGATTGGTTTTTTCTCCTCTTTTATATCTGCCCTCCTTGCTCTCCCCCCAAGGCATTAGATTCTTGCAGAGGTAGGTTTAGACTGCACATTTTGACATGCTTTTCAGAGGCTTCAGAACCAGTCAACAAACAAAAGTTATTCTCTGACCTCTACCCAGGATAGTATTCCAAGGACTACTGTCTTTCCCAGTGACCAAATTTCTCTATATTCTTTGTTCCCCAAAACTTCCTCTTCCTCTCTCCCCCCAAAAGAGAGCCTTACTCCAGGAGTAAGGTTCTTAGAGGTTTCCACCTGCTATCCTGTTTCATTAGATACTGTACTGCTTTACATCTCCTCCCACATATCAGAAGCCACAACATTTATGTAAATCACCCTGGTGAATTGCCACCCACTGTAGGTGCAAGTACAGGAGCAAGGCAGAGCATGAAGCTTTAAAATACTTAACATCCTACTTTGAGAGTAATGTGAAAAATTGATACTGGCAAAAGTTTATACTTGCTGTATACAAGTTATTCTAACCCCAGTATTCTAAGATTGGAGCATAATAATCACAAGTGTAGGCTTAACATATCTTTGTCTAGATAAAAGGTTGTTCAGAGACGAAGACCTTGCATGCTAGTTTCATTCCCAGATACCAGTTCTCAAAGGATCTTTTGCACAAGGTACTATACTGTTACCAGTTATGTGCATCCTACCATCTCCTAAACTGCCATCAAGCAAAACACTAGTGCTGCTGTTCAGCTACACCCTGAGTTTCATAGATTTTTCCTCTGAAATCCATAGTTCTCTGGGTGTCCTGTTCATTCCCACTGAAGGCAGTAAAGGAACCTAAAGGAAAGAGCATGAAGAGATGTCCTGGTTTAAGCCAGGACAAGAGAAATTAAGCTACTGAAATGAAAGTAAAGAGACAGCAAGTTAACTTAAAAAAAAAGATAGGTGCAAGCTGGGCACTTTCTGGTTTCTTCTTCAGGCAGAAATTAATTAAGAATGGGGTATCAGATAGGGATAAGAAAAAAGTAACCCTTTTTATCTCCAAATAATAATACAGTAATAACTAGTTTATTGCTTTCTGCAGAAGCCCTGTAATTTGGAAGCATTTCTCTTCTAAAAGATTTAAAACTGATTTGAAGAGGAGAAATAATGGAAGGAATTTTAAGACTCTCTAGTACCTAGTAGCATCCTGGACAGACAGCACTGAAATCTGTTTTGAAAGTCTTACCCCCTGTTGCCTACATTTTAACAAAGTTCTCTCTCTCAAGCCGAGTTTTCTTACAAAAACAAATCAGGGCTGTTTATTAGCAAGAATTCATTCACTGCAGCTGAGTTGTTACTCACATTTACAGTTGTGCCAGAGATCCCAGGCGGTGTCTGAAAACCCCAAGTCTTGCAAGTTTCCATAGAACCCTAAACACTTTCTAATCAAAACTTGCTTGTTCAGAAGATTTCTGTTATCCAGGTGGAAATGGGAAAATAAAGAGGGAGAATATTTAAGTTTGATGACCCAAGAAAACCATGTCATGAAAAGCTAGTGCTGTAGTGCACTAATCCTTCCTCCGTATGGTAAGGACTTCTAAATGAATCCAAATAAAAGGCACCACAAAGAAAAGAGACCATCAACAAACTCCAGGTACTATGAGCAACAAATGCTTGAAGAGCTTCTGCAAACCAACCAAAATCTGGTATTCATCGTAGTGCTCACAAAGATTAGAAACATGCACATGTAACCCAGTCTCACAGAAAAAAGCTTTATAGAAATACTAGTAAATCAGAATGAAGGTGCCTTTACGGCAGGCCTCTTATAGGGTTTGGCAGGCTTAACTTCTATTTCATTAGCAAGTACTGCAGCTCAGCAGTGGCAGATCTGATGACTAAGTAGCTGGAAGGCAGTTTCCACTCCATAGCAACTCCAGGACCTTCACCTCATGCTATGCCTAGCACAGTCCTGCAGAGTGAACAGCCATAGGCTTTTGAAGTGCTCTATGTGCATCACAGCATCTTGGCTTAGTCTCATCTTGCAAGAGTCTGGTTCACCTTTTCCAAATAGATTCTCCAACAGGGACAACTGGGAGACACAGGCAGAAGTGACACCTCCATCCTTTCTCACACACTGAAGTAGATACACATTTAGGCATCCTCAAGTGCTCATATTTAGCCAAAGCTTGTTCCTACATCACTAGGCTTATCTCTGCATTCACAAATGATTTGGGGCTGAAGAAACCACCTCCAATGACACAGGATTACACAAAAATTAGAGTAAAATTTAGAGAAAGTGGAAGATAACACAGTAAGAACATAGGGCTATGTTGCAGTAGATCCTCCACCAGGTTCCTGTATCTTGGTTAAGTAATTTACCTTCACCATGTCTCATCCCCATCTCCAATAACACAAGAATCAATGAATACTGAGAACTACTCAGATATTAAGGAGTCACACAGCTATAGAGAGATAGCATTTGAGATAAAAAGTGTCAAACAATTTTTGAAGCAGAGAGGCAGACTACATAATTTCCATTTAAATCCCCAGTGGAAATACCTTGTTCCCAGAAGCATATGGCCACAAAACTTGAAGCTGACCTTGTCTATGCTGGAATCCTGTGCATTGTTTCTCTGGTTGCCTTTTCTTTTAAAGACTCAGGTTTAGCTTAAAAGACCATCAAAACAAAAACCACCAACACGCCCACTCTCTTCAGTTAGTAACAGCTTGTAAGCTTACAGGAACAAAAACCTCAGGAAAGCATAACTTCAGATGAATGGCACCTGAAGGCTCTTAAAGGCTGCACATTTTTTTTTAACAAGCAGGACTGGCAACATTTAGGTGCTTGCGTTGCCACAGTCAGATTTGAATTAAAAATTTGATGGGGGGAGGAGAGGGGAGGAAGAGAATAGAAAAGTTCCAACTTATCAGGAAAAAAAAAAAAAGGCCTCAAAAAAATAAGGAACAAACAACAACAACAGGTAACAAAAAAATCAAACAGTTGGGATCTACTAACAGGAGATGCTGATAAACCATAAGTTCAGTGAAGTGAGAAATGCAAGTGATTCCTCTCAGGGAATTGAGCAATTGATTGATCACAGGCATTTTAATTCACTCTATTTTAGTTACAATTCAATCAAATGTATGATTTAAAGTGGGAAAGCAAGCATCTTGAAGGAAGTAATTTATATAAATGTAATGGATGTGGATAATATTGTAAGACACAAATCAGGATACAGGTGCCAGTGGGCTTGATTTAATTGTAGAGGGAAAAGAGTGGCCATTTCCTGGCAGAGAACTTTGATGTACTTGTGAAAGAACTCATGTTTTCAAAATAATTGTGCATCATGAAAAGGGCAACAGCTGCACAGCAGTAACTTGACATGCAAATTCCTGCCTTTATTCAGTCCACATATGCACATGCTGATAATATAAGCATAAAAATATTCCTTTTGCATTACCATATGTTTATGTAAATGACTTCATAAGTCATTTACTCTGAAAAAAACCTGCTTAAACCCAAGAAAAACACACTACTTCACAAGCAAGCAGTAAAACAATAGAACTTTCATTGCTGCTTTAGATTTATGAATAGAAATAGACTATGAGGGATATGAGCTGACCATAAGCTGACAAAGATGTTATGATAGCAAAAATTTCTGAAAGGCCACACTAAGCACTAATGTGGGACTGAGTACCTAGTTTTAATACACCACTACAAAGGAAAAAAACAGGTAAACTGTTCTTCCCACTGAAACAAGATGAAGCTGGTTAGATGTGGCTCATGCCACACTAGCTGCATGCTTGTCTTAGCACCTTTCAGCATGTCAGGTTGTTCAATTATGTGAAAAACTTCAATCAATGCAATAAAAAAAAAATGAAGCAAGTATGCTTTAATGGAGACAGAAGCAACAAGCAAGGTCACAGACATGCACCTGATTCCTAAATTAAATTTAGCAGCTTTTAAGTTCCTCAATACACAGCCCTGCAGAAGGAAGTCCATCTATAAAAACTGCAGAGCATATATACTAGAAACACAGGCCAAGCTGTATGAAAGTCATAAATAATGTAACGCATTGAATTCCTTCCCACCTCCTGCCAGAATGGAGCAGGAACAGCTCATGATCTTCAGATAAACTTTGTTATTCAGGAATTATCTATGGAATTATCTCCATGAATTACTATTTAGTTACACCTTCTGCCTGACTAGATAGGTGCGCTTATTTGCTGTTGGAAATTCCAGCTGATTTCATTGGCACTTAGCTGACACCACACATCTCTCCTCCCCTGAGTACAGGCACTTACTAGGAATTCATACAATTATACATTTTAATCTTAAACCTTATTCAATTATTTGTCTTCTGCAAACCTGGTAGAATGTTTCCTTGCAAGCAGAGAGCATTCATACCATTGCTACAGGCTGTGCAGCCACACTAAAAGAGGTCTGAACAGAGAGACATGGGCTCTAGGTCTCAGGCAGATGGTTACCTCTGCGTATCTAGTTTTCAAGTTTTGATTTCTTTACTTTTTTTCTGAATTTTCCACCATTTTTAGTCAGATACTTACTTTGTTCATTTACACAAAAAAGCACTTGTCAAACATATGGCCTGAACTTCTTAAAGCTTCATCTCCAGATGTGAAGTCTTCAATCTGCTGTCAAGTAATCTCCAAATAAAGCCTTTGAAATTGGCTCTCTCATTCAGGATCCTAGTGCAAAAGAACCCTTCGCTTCTGTGCTAGGAACTTGAGAGAGGAGGTAACTGGTTGGTTGTGAGGTTTTATTTTTTTTACTTCTTATTTAGAATCACCCTTACAACCAACTTTGTCTCTTTGGGAAGCAAGGGGAGCTGCTGAGCTGAAATACAGTTGTTCAGGATAACTTGTGCTCAAGTAAGTCACTTCAGCAATGTGAATCCTGCAAAGCTATCCCTAGAATAGTCAAAAACACCACACATTTCAAAAGAACGCATTTATTTTCTATAGGGAAAGTGGAACTTCAACAGCATTAAAATATTGTGGTTTACTTTTATCATAAAATTTAAAATGCAGCTTTCACTGGTTTTGTTTTTTCCACAGTTTGAGGTATGCACAAAAAATAAACAAAATACAAAAGCAAAAAATTATCACTTGGTTTCAACACCAGCAGAAATACCTTCATGATCTCCAATAAGTTGGAAAAGACAGAGGGAGGGATTTGATAATGTTTCAAAACTCAGCTTGGCTTTCTAACAAAACCAAACCCATAAAGGTAAAACTTCCTGACCAAGCTTGGGTGCAACAACCGATCTAGATGACATCTCTGCTAAAAGCAGCAGTACTTACATTTGGGAACAACCCACCAAGGTCCAAGAAAAATGCATAACAAAACAATGGGCAAACACAGAGAGGCTTATAGTGTCTAATATTTAGTTGTAGGCAATATGCACTTTGTATCCTACTTCCATACAGGCTTCACAATGAAACCTGAATATTAGGCTCATCCCCATTAGAGTGTCAAAGCAATTTTGGGATGAATGTGAAGCAGCTAAGTGATCCAAGGCCAGTTTTTAAAGGTCAAATGCCTGTAGAAATAGTACATTTGTCAGCAAGTCAGCTGATGCAAGAAATTGCACTAGCACAGAAATTTGACTACTACTTACCAGTGCTAGAACAAGTCCCTGAGGAACAATGCTAAGGTACATTAATAGGGCAATGTGGAATAAACTGCCAAAGCAATTCACAGGCCTTAAAGCAAGACAAGTATGTCATCCTTAGCACACAAAGGATTCCTGTGCACTAAGGATTACCTACACCTAGGTAATACCTAGGATTATTCTTAATAAGCAATGCCTATTGGAAAAAACCAATGATCAAAAAGTATCCTTCTTGATGCAAAGGATAATTAAATCATAAAGGTAGTATGCACATTTACAGCATGTGTTGCTAGAATCTTTCAGCTACAGGTATCCAAACACTTTTCAAGCAACTTGTTATGTGTTCTCACAGGAAAAGGCACAGTAACTTGGAGAGGCTAAGTGATTTCCTCAACAATATTCAAGGTTGGGCAACAACAGCTCAGTGACAGCCCTACAGATAGACTCCTGCTCTCTTGATTTCCAAGTCCCCAACTCAGAAAGTAGGCCAGCAGCACCTCTCTGCAACAAGCCTTCAGTTAAGGGCTGCCTATCAGATAAGTTCTCTAACCACAGAAGATATATTAACCAAGATGTTATGTATACTCCAGCAAACACACCCACATGACAATGAGAGGATGACACAGCAGCATTTGCATGAAACAACACCTCACCAAAGTGAGTGACACCAATATTACATCTTTTCTAAAGGCCTTGGCTACAAATTTAAAATATTTGGAAGTGTAAATATTGCCTCTGTGTTTTATGACACAATAAAAAGTGGTTTAATACAGCAATAAAACCTCAAATATGCCTTGACAAAGTTATTTCAAACAGTTCTAAAGCTCATAGCTTAAAGTTTTAGATATAATTTCAGAAGGGCCTTGACACAATTCCATTTAAAATCCAAATATTCTGCATATCAAGACTTACTAAATAAATCTCATGGTTTTTATGGCACTAATGAATGAGTATGAGCACATTGGGACTGTTGAGTAATTTGCATTAAAGCTATATATTGCAGATGCAAAAGCAAAAAGTGGCATATGCCTCAATACTGAAAATGGGGTTTAGAGCTATCTGGAATAACAGGGCTGCAAATGGGGAATTTTCTGTGGTTCAAGCAAGAACATTTACAGCAGTGACTTAGGGCACAAGGGAGATGAAACCATTTAAAGGATTAGAAGCAACATGCACTACATTGTGCCTGTCAAAACATTACACAACCAAAACAATGAAAAGCTATAGTGAGCTAGACTTGTTTGAAACAAGTTGTTTCAAAGCAAATAAGCCTCAGCCAAGGTACATGAACCTCACACCCGCTGTGAAGAGAATTTAACTTGCAGTTTTCCCAGCCACTGCATGGGAGGCCAGGGGACCATGCCCTACCCAAGCCAAGTTCATGGCATTAATTACCTCACATAGCAGCAAGGGCACTCAGCTGTCCCCCACTCATCAGGGTCAGCCCCAAGGCAAGGGGGATTGCCAGCACACATGCTGAGGAGTAGCCACACAGTCATGGTCAAAGCACACACCACTTCGGCTAAGCAGGACAAGGATGGGCAAATATCTGTGCAAAGTCTGTCCCCAGGGAGGCTGGTGGTGGCAACAATTATGACTCTAGAAAACAACTGAGCTCCATGTTAAGAACATGAGGAAAGCACTTCTCCACAGGAAGCCCACTCAACTGCACAGAAACTAGACTAGCCAAACCTTTGCATTTTAATTGAAATGAGGCAGGCACTGCTCTCCCAAGCAGCTGAGTTGACAAGTCTAACAGGACAGTGGGAGTAACCTCTTTCACTGGCACCAGGACCCCCAAAGCTACACCACTTGCATCACCATCCCCACATAGGTCCCTTTACTACCTTAGAGCTGCTGCTGCAGCACCAGGCACAGGGACAAGGAAAAGGCAATTTTTTTTCCTAAGCCATCACAATTAATTCCAGGACTGTTAAACCTACAGGGTAATGAGCCACAGAGAATGTTTAAACACATAGTGCGCAGAATAGAATAGCATAGGTTTGGCTTTTGTAAAGTAGTTCAATTTGACTTTGAAAAATCACAATGAACAGAAGTTAAAGCACAGACGACAAGTTGTACAGCATATGCAATTTGTCCAGGAATTTGCACTATTTGCTTATGATTTTGTTCCTTTTAATGTGGAAAATAAAAGGTGCTTATCTCATTTTAATCACTTTTTGGTTTTGGTGCAGAGAAGCCTAATACCAACTGTTCCTGCACTCATCTGGCATGAAGTACTTTTCCCTTACCAAGATCAGTCAGCACACTTCCAGGAAATCAAGGCACTATTACAGCAAGATAAAAAAATAAAATGCACAGCACCCCAAATCCCAGGCAAGTAATTGGCAGAAATAAGACTCAGTCTTCTGATTTAGACACCGTGGAGCCCTCTTGTTAATTAAAAAAGGTTAGGTGAATGATTTAGATATGCAATTCAGAAGAATTATGAACCTTCCTAATCCTTTGTTCAAAATAAGAGCTGAAATTTCTGGAGACTCATAAAAAGCTAACTTTAGTCACACAGAGTGCTATGCATGCATACATACACATGTGCAAACCCTGAGCTCTCCACTTTTCCTGCCCTTCCCACATTTAACAGGCAGTAAAAGTGTCAGAATAATCTTGAAGAGTAATGCTTGTGTCGATAGGAAGTTTTCCACTCCATGCTGCCTTCAGTACTACCAAGTTTATTGCTCAGGGTCAGAACTCCAGAAATACCTTGCCTGGTTTTTTTGGAAGTGATAACTAAAAGAGTGATCAAACTAATAAGGGATAAAATTTTGTTGTCAAGCAAAAATGCCCATTTTGATGAATTCCAGTTTGTACTTGACTTTTCAAAACACCGTTCAGGATGCACAAAAACTTAGGAGAATCTTAAAAAAAAAAATAAAAGTGCTTTTTGACATCTCTAACATGATTTTTAGCACTTTAAATGTGAAAGAATGCCCATTTTGAAAACACTGCTCAAAAATTAGCTTATTTGCTTTTCATCCACATTAATAGCTGCTCAAAGGAGTAAGAGATGACCTGAACTCCTGTCCTCACCATTACTTGCATGCCAACTCCAGTCAAGGTGGCAGGCAGACCCTGCCAGCATGAGTGCTGGGCTAGTACCATGATGACAAACCGGGCAGCTAGAGCAGCCTCACAGCTAATCTTTCTGTGCAGAGGAATGTGGTTCTGCCTATATAACATCCATGTAAAAATGCTCGCAGCAAAACCCCAGCCTAACATGCATTAGGAGCTTATCTACTCATGGCATGCTCAGGAAAGTCAAGGCAAATCAGCTGAAGGCCCAGAATTAAAGCCAGGAAATTAGAGTATTATTAGATGATAGCTACTTCTAAGGGGGAATACTGAGATGATATTTTAAAGCCCTTATTTCAGAAGTCAATTGATTTACTTTCTCTTTTCAAAACATGAATGTGAACAGGAAGACAGAAAAGAAAGCAGTAAAGGCACAGTAAACACCAGTCTTTCAGAAAGTACTAGTCATATATGTATCATCCAAAGGAACATAATTATATGCAAATTCCATTAAAAACAGAATACAAAGTTACCAGAGACTGGGGGGGGTTTATCTTGAGGCAATGTGCGCTCATTCCCAACACCAAATCTGAAAGAAGAAAATTTGGGAACCTCTTTTGGAAACCCTTGAGAATGCTCTCTGTTCTAGCACCTCTAATGTTACTGTGGTAGGTCTATGTTCCTGTTCTCCTAAAATCAGGATTATAAAGCTACAATCTTATTGCAATTTATTACCACTAACTCCAGTAGGTTTCACTTCAGTGCAACATCAGCCACTGTATTTTCAGTCTGGAACAGCAACATTATGAATCAGGGACCTGACATCTTGCACAAGGCAAAGTGCCATTTAGATTTAAAACAAAAACCACAATTAAAAAATGTCATGAAAATACAAAATGTGCACATTTATCAAATATTATATACCGATTATATGTGACCTTGGGCATGGAGACAACTTTATGCAGTTCACTACTGTCATGTGTCCCTAAAGAACCTCCTGAGCTCATTTCCCAAATGTTTCTTTAAACTTTCATCTCCTGATGCTCAGATTCTTCACGTACAACTACAGCAAATTAAGTCTAGAGAAATTCTTGCAGCACAGAAAGATCAGTGTCGTTTAACCCTTTGTCGATTTGCATTATTTAACCACTCCTAAGCCAAGACCTAATCCTTATAAAGTCCTTCCAAGCCTTGTAGAGTCTATTCCTCATGGCAAAATCATCCTACACATATCAGGAGTTAAACCTCCGAGGTTTTCTTCTCTTGAGATTTTCTGTCTTTAAAATGAAATTATCTAAGCTTTGTTCAAAGTAATCTGAAGTCAGTTTCAAGGCACAATCCATTAGAAGAAAAAAAACTCAACCTGCAAAGTGAAAAAGGCTGGCTTCTGCACAGGTTTCTATGTGATTCCATTTTGGTCAACTGACTTGAAATTCATACACCATTTTGTGCAAAATGGGACAGTAAGTATTCAGTAAGACTCTGAAACTGCACATAAATTTCAGATTCTGTGTCAGTTTCAGCTCCTCACTGAAATGGGCTCCTATCTGCGAGTCTTTTATGGGGATAAATATTTCAGAGAAAAGAAAAAATAAGACTTGATAGAATTATTCCATCCCCCAAATAAAACATGAAGACAAGAACATGGAAATAATCCTGGCCTGATATTACGGTCACAGGTCTTTTGTACTTTGTTCATCTGCATAAAATGCTAAGAATTAATCTGCTTATCATTGCACGGATGGAAAATGCAACTCCTAATTAATGAATCAACCTGAACAGCATTTGAACTACTGCTTTTATATAAAAAAGCTTATGTTTCCCCCATCTCCCTCCCAAAAGGGTACACATTCCTTCCTTGCTCATCTGCAAGGGATTTACAGGTGTTAAATTAGCCACAGCAGCCTTACCTTTGGTTCCCTGAATGCTATCAAAGCCTACTGAGAATTACAATAGAAACACATTGAGAATTACAGAGGAAAAGTTAATTAAAAACTTAAACATAAGCACTAGAAAGTTCCAACAAAAGATTTTTCCCTAGGTTATACCAAGATCTGGCTGCATGCAAAATTACACAAAAAACAGAGTGCTTTGCTTCTTCAAAAAAGAAGCATCATCATCAATCCTTTCCCCTTGAAATGTGGCTATACATTTATAAATAACCAGGACTCCTATAATGGTCAATATCTTGTGAATATGATGTTAAAGTGATAAAATAGGCGCAAAAGGACCAAAAATTCCAGTGATTTGTACTTCTGAGGCAGTTTGCCAGGCTCCCCATCTAAATCCATCCTATAAATAGAGGTATTCTAATGGAAAAAAAGTTTCCCAAGTATCCACTCTAGTCTAAAGACAAGTTCTCTCAGTGTCAGCTTTCCACAAATAAATGATTCAGTTCAGCTCATAAATGTCATCTGAAAGCAAACTTAAGACTGCTGCCTTCAATATTCATACTACAATAGCAAGTTTTATGTTAAAGGCCGCTGTCTGATACACAGGAAGAACCTTGTTCCCATTTCTCAACAAAGCTTCAGCATACAAGTACTTCAGTTAGCCAGGCAAGGATCTAATCACACTTCTTATGGAAAAGCTGATGCACATAGATTTATTTCATTTTACAGTAACCAAAACTTAATGCTACCCACACACCTCAGAAGCCATCATTGTTAAATTTTCCTCTCAAACATTACTTTTCTATCACAGCTTCTTTGAGGCAGATTTGATTAAGCATCATTGGGTACTGTTCATGATTTCAGTTTTTGTGACTTGAGTTTTGTGCTCTGGCATAAATTCAATACAGGCTCACGGACAGTAACTCCAACATGGAGCTGGCATGAGAGAAAATGATTAAGTTTTATAGTAGTGCTGTTGCCATAATGGTGTTGAGAGATAAGATTGGTGAAGAGTAATAACAGCTTTTATTTAATCATCCATTTTAACTGGGTAACAAAAGTCAAAAAGGCATTCATGGAAATACTGAAGATTTTAAGAGCTAAAGTAAAGCATATTGCCAGGAGAGCACAGATAGAGCATGTTACATCCTAGAAAGCTCATGCATAGAAGCTCTGACCATTACACTGCCCTGACCTAGCACCACATTATCTAAAACATACCACCCGTTAGGTTCTGCCTTTTTCACTTAGCATTTGCACTTCTGTCTCTCCAGCTTTGCTGAATTCTTATTCCAAGCATACAACCTGCTTTCTCCCGATGAAAACACACCAAGCTAAAACAAATATAAAACCCAGCAACACATTTCCACAGTAACAACAAATACTCCTCTCCTGCAGCAGCCATCAAAATCCATGCATCCTACACATAGGCTTTCTAGAACCTCTCGCTCTGTACCTAACTTCAGACTTTTGCCTACTGTTTGCATTGAGGACTTGTGGCACCTACTGCAGCTACGAAAGATCTCCTGTGGTTTTGGTGACCCTTTCAATTTGTAGGTACAATAGATTAAGGATATGACTTTGTACTGGACATGGAGTATCTTGTGCTCTAAGGCTGAATTCAGAACTTTAACCAAGTTTGGAGATTTTTCTGAGTTCAAATGTTCCTGTGTTTTAAAGGTATCAAGACAAAGTGAAGAAAGACCCCTTATCAACAGCATGCTGTGGCGGTTAATACAGAGATATGAAGTCTTTACAACCAAACTGTATGAAGACTGAAAACACCTCCTCTTGCCTGGGAATCAGCAGGAGAAAGTCAGGACAGAAAAAAAGATTTTTACTTTCAAAAGGATTCCAAAACTGGGGTTTAATGTAAAATTATGGTTTAATCATGCACTTCATTATTCTCTAATGAATTAAATGGAGAAACTCAAAATTACATACTTCTTTCCTTCCCAGACTTCACTGGAGGAGTTATAAAGGGGTTAATTCCTTAATTAAAAAAAAAAGTAAAACACATTAATAATTCTTCTCCCTCAGGTAAAACTGTAAAACCAAATGCTATCTCTGCGCATGCTGTCACAGTGCATTTGTGATTTCTTTTACAAAATTACAGATGTGTGAAGAGAAACTTAACGGAAAAAAATAACCCTGAACACCTATTTTCAAAAATAAAAAACAATACAGAGTAGCATAGGATAGCAAATAATTCACTTATACAGTCAGGAAGTTCTATGCATGGCAGAATAGAGAAGACTTGTTTACTTTAGACATGTATTCACATCATCTTTCTCACCCTCTGATTCCCTCCAGCACAAGCATCTCTGTTTCATTCATTCCTTCAGCACTGCCTGAGCTCCCATGCCACTGCTTTCAGCTCTCCCATATCCCCATGGTTCTCCCCAGGGAGAGAGCATGGGAAGATGAGTGCACACGTGTCCCACCTGAGCCTCATCAGCCACTGGCTGGCAGGAGAACCTGAGGGTCACACAGGCTTCACATCACTCCTAGACCATGCATCTTGTGGGATTTTTTGGTCTCTACCTATCTGAAATATTTGACTAAAATTAAGCAAGAGGAGACAGCTAGAGAGTGGGAGGATGGCTGACTGACTCTCACAGACAGCAATCCATTGATCTTCATTGCCACCTTAGAAAATGAGACATGTAAGAAGGCTTCTGAAAGAGGAAATCATGCCTTAACATCAGCCCCACACTACTTAACTCCATGTTACTTACCAAGCCACGTGAGTCCTCGGCCAGTACAACCTTCCCTCTCAAAGTATCTTCATATCTGGCAGACTTTCATCCCTCCCATCCCTGCCTCTACCCCATACTCAGGTGTGTGAAAAACTGCATCCCTATGGATGAAGAAGCACCTTTGCTTCCCAAATGATCCTCTCATGGTGAACTGGGAGAAAACTGCCTGGTGCCACAGACCACATTGGTGGGGACATAAGGTGAAGAGTTTCACCCCTTTAAAGAGTGCTGCTTTAATCCTTATTCATTGCCTAATCAATGCTGTTCTCATCAGTTCCATGTAAGAGCTAGTTTATAATTGTATTGTTGCTAACAAATGCTAGACAGGTGTCATAGATTTTGTTCTAATTTTTAACACAGGGCAGTATATAAAAATTATATTAAAATGTAAAAAAAGAAAAAAGGAAAAGAAAAAAAAAACTTTAGGGATCATGCAGAAAGTAAAGATGAAACTAAATTGCATTTTCAGCATAAGAACTTTGATAGTTTCCAGATAACTACAATGGGAAATGCTAGGGTTGTATCTGTATATTTAATTTAGACTCCTGTAGGAAAGTACTTCAAGATTTCAATTTTATGCTGTGTATCATCTAAGATCTGTCTGGGATATTCGGAAATGTGTTTCTAATTGCTTTCTTCATGCAAAAGAGATGCCATAGATTAACAATAGCAGACCTATTAATCATCAAAGTGCAGCTAGTCTTCTGCACACAATATTTATAAGTGTTTATATACGTCTGGCTAATGCTCACAATCAATAACTGTTTGACAAGGCATGCTAGAGAGTTATCAAAAGTCTAAATCTTTCCAGGAGATTTAGTCTATAGTTGATCTTTATTTCAGATTATATTTGTGATTTTTTTTTTTTTTTTAAGAAAATGCTTTTTTAATGTTTATTTTTACAGGGAACTGAAAAATTGGCTGACTATTCTTGGTAGACCTCTCTGGTCTTTCAAATCATCATCAACTACTTAATGAGCAAATATCATTTTTCTCTTGTCTTTGTAGTTTCTAAAGGTATCAGGATGAAATAGGCTTTATGTGAGCAATAAGGTGATAGGACAATCCAATTAGTATATTAATTTAATTGTGTCTCCCCATACCTCATGAGACCAAGTAGGAGTCTAATCAAGTTACACATAAACTCTGTTCACATTTTGCATATTTCTGGTTGTTGGAAAAAACCTGTTTACATTCTAAAGAGTGCATTCACCAGCAGCTGGTCAAACTACATCTAAGTATTCACTTTTTCCTTTCACAGTCAAGCTAAAAAAATTATTATAATTCAGCAATGAGAACTAGAGAGTCCTCTTTCATTTCCACTGAGCTCTTATGTAGAGAAACAGAGCCAGTCTGATGATTTATTTCATTTATTTATTTATTTTGTAAATAAACTATGTGATGATATTCATCCTTGTTTTTTTTTAACCTGCTTGCAAACAACTTGTGAACCAATCCAAATACTGTGACTGTATATCTTATTTACAGGCATTTCCACACACTTATCCCAGTCTTTGAAACATTTGCAACCTCTTTGCTTTGAATATGGGTTATTTGGTCTTCTTGGTGTGGGACAGGCCACATGAGAGATACCAGAGAATGAACACTGAATCAATTTGCTTGCAAAAAGAGCAATTCCCCAGCCATTTCTATAAAACAAAACCTGGGTGGAGAGTTATAAATATTTTGGGAAAAAAACAAAAGGCAGCTCTTTGGAATTCTGCATACATTATGCTACACCTGACTTTTAAGCATTATCCAGACCCTCCATATTCTTAGCCCCTGCCATTCAGCTGGACTTCCATGTTACTGAAGCACAAGGCTCTGCACTTGGCACAGTCACAGCATTGCTCTGGGGGTCTCATGTTTGCCTGTTTGCAGCTCCTGGACAGAAATATAAAAGAACCCAGCTTACAGCTGTCAAGCTGGCAATAGGAAACTGAGGACATCTCATGAAGAAAAGAAGGGAAATACTTCTGGAGGTCACCAAGCCACAGCCAATTCCTTTGAAACCCTGTACAATATACTAAGTTTCTGTGGTAGATGCAAAAATTTCTTGTCAATAGCATTTACAACTTGATTCAGCCTAAACTCTGCTTGCTTTCTGCTGCCAGAAGACTGGGGTCTGGGATGTTATTTTTTCCTTCTTCCTCTGGTCTACCTCAGAAAAAGTAGGTAGAGAGTTCTATGAATTGATCCTCTCTGTCTTCAATTGTCCGGTGACTGCAAACTTGTAATTACTCGAAAAGAAGTTAATGTTCAGCAGCAAGCTGTGCTTCAGTTGTGCAAAATGATTTTTCAAGCATAAGCAGAAAAACCCCTGAGGAAGAAATATGCTGTATAATCATGAGAGGAAATACAGCAGATTTTATTGAGGACACCATCCCTCTACTCAGCACAGACCCAGAGGTCCTCTTCGAGCAAAGGTAACCCAGGTCTCTGAGCATTCTGCTCCCTTGTATTCAAATCTGAAGCAAATCACAAGAATATAGAGTATTAGTATCGAAGAACTGATGCCTGAGAAGGAGCAATACATTTTTCCACATGAGTATGTATTTGTGTGCTCCAGGGGAATGTAAGTCTGAGGCCGTACACATCCCTCCAAGAGCCCCAAAAGTATCACCAGTTGTTCAGGCTGCTGTGCCACAGGCTCCACAAGTTAAACAGCTAAGAAAGATGCTCTGTGTGCACAGATAAGAACAGGCAGACAGCTGTGCTTTTAAGCCCCTAATTAAACACAATATTAAGCATATACTTGGCTTTAAACTTGTAAGCATTGAAATGAGCAGTGTTACTCATCTGCTTAAAGTAAAGTGGTGACTGAAGGACCTGGCACTGTCCCCAGAGGAATCACTGGCCCACCAATGCTTCTGCAGCTGCACCCCCAGTGTTGGTCTTCACAGCAAACCCTGGTTTACAGGAGATGTAGCCTCTGTTTGTCACGTGCAGCAATCATGAAGGCTTCACACTTCATGTGCCCACATGCTGGGGAACAATTTAGTGATTTGCTTCTTGCCTGAGCACTCATGACCTTTGTTTGGGGCTGCAATGTCAAGTCCATACACTTATTTTGCAGCATTTCATCACGGCATTAAAGCTGTCAACAGATTGACTGGACAAGAACTGGCAACTGAGACCTGTAACCTGTTACACAGAACAGTGTTGTTGCTCCTACAGTGAACTTGGTAACGCATGTAGCACACATACAGGAATCTAGTGCTGGGCTGCCACTTTGCCTGTACAGACATGGTCACAACTTTGCCCATGTATGTATTTCAAGTCTGTTAAAATAGCCAGCCCCATGCCACAGTCACTGACATTTCATGCCATGTTAGCAATTTTAAGGATTGCTTCCATTTTTAAAGACCCCAAAATTAAACATCATGTGTCTGGCTTTTTTAGGCATGTTGAACGCTATCAGATTTAGCTAATGCTTTGGAAGAAGGGAAAAGTAATACCTTGAAAAAAAATCAAAACAAACCAAAAACCCTTTAACCCCCCCACTCTCCACCCTGTCTCAATGTTTTTCCAGTGGATATCAAAATAGCAAAGAATATTTTTTTTTATTCAGTGGTGCTCCTATGATGTTTTCTTATGAACATATGTTTAGCTGTTCTTGCTGAAGGGAGCATCAGTACCTTTCAGGCAGCCAAGTATCTTGCTCCCAGCTCCTCTAAATGCATTCCTTGTGAACTAGTTTGTTTCAACTTCAGCATCTCCCATTGTGTTCACCAGCAAAATCTGTATGTACACAGATTGAGCTAAATGACAATAGCCTTTTCCATCAAGACACTATTTTTTCAGTATGTATATATTTATTCAGCCTTGTTGCCAGGCACCTGTCCACTAATGGAATACAGTTATGCCCAATTATTTTTTTAATATTTTAGAAGTACCATTTATCACAAACTTTCCATCTTTTCCCCACATGCACGCTATTTACAATTCCAGTGGACCATTTCAATGCTCACTTCAGATTTCATCTCTAGAATTTGACAGACAGAATATTAATCACTAAACTATTTTTGTTTGAGCATGATCTAACATATTTTATTAAAAAAAAAAAAAAAGGAATTTTGTAATGCTCCTTGAGCATTAGAGGTATGCAGCTTCCTTCAAGGCAATAGCTAACTTCATGGGATGGCCATATACAATATTTTATTCAGATGACATTTTGGATTTTAGTGTAGTTAGCATTTATGAGAAAAAGCCACTGCTTAGTGAATCTTTTAAACTGGTCCAAACAGATTATTTATCATCTCCAGAAGTCTCTAACTGGCTGTTTATGTTTCACTTAGACTTAAGTAAACTGACTGCTTTCTGGCCACTGAGCAATTTTTAACATACCCTTCAATAATACTTTCTCAAAAGCTGTTAACGGCCCTTTGCATATGGAATGATTGTCAACAGTGTGTCAGCAAAGATCCAAACTGAAGCATACTTCAAGAGAAAGAGATGCGCTAGAATTATTCCCAGGGACAGGTGAATGTTGGTTCAGGAAGACTGCCTTTTTTTGAGACTACAGTCCATAAATTTTATGGGAGCTATGGGCAGAGACTATCCAGACTGAAAACCAGGCTCATTTCATTTAGTCTGTGTGTTCTAAGGTGGTCATCGAGCTACTGATGAAATGCTTTTTCAATTAATTTTGAAGGCAAGGTAGGATTGATACTAGCCTCAAGTTTCCCAGATGCACTGTAGAGTCCTCACTAAATCAAAGATGTGACCTCATCAATCTTAAGCCTGCTGAAAAAGAGCTTTTACAAAGAGTTAAGTCACCTAACTGTGCTAGAGGGGCTGCATGGGATACAGGTTCTGTCTAATGTGCTAAGATGACCCAAAAGAGAAAAGGGGGAGGAGGAAATCCTGTCACTTGTGGGTTAGAGAAGGGAAGAGATCTTGGTTATCTATGGCTAAAAATCAGAAAGTCAAATTTTAGAATATGCTTAAGGCTATTTAGAGCTTCAGAATATTGGGTAAACACTGCAGTGCAAAGTATAAATGCCTATAAAGTACAAATGACACCCTTGATGATACTCAGAGGTAATTCTGTGCGGTAGCTGTTACCCACCAAAGAAGTGTCTTCAAAGATCAGCTTTCAACAAAGTTGCAATTGCAAGCATTTTTCTAAAACCCTAAAATTCTTGAAGTGCTTGGTTTGGGAGGCAGACAGGTACCAAATATTAAGCTTCTGCTATTCAGTTTGTTTGCTGTGTTGAAGCATACCACTGAACATACTGAGCTCTCCAAAGCCAGCTCTCTGTATTTCCTCTGCTCCCTACCAATAGCCTCATGATCAGGATCATTTCCTTAAAGATGCCAGAAGGTAAGTGTAATGAGTAGCCAAGGACTTTGCTACCTGACTGATCAAAATTCATAATCACTACAGGTTTGTTCCTTAGAGAGGTGCAAGTCAAAATGGCAGCATGGTTAGAGGAACTGGGACAACAGCTGCTCCCCAATTTCTTCATTTCCTCAGAGTTAGCTCCACACCCCTACTTCTGCCAAAACATGATGCCAGGCTATGACCCCTGTCCTCAGCTGGTGCCAATCCATACAGTGTCACCAGATTATACAGCAGAAAATTTGACGTTGCAACTTCCCTTCTTTGCAGTGTTACAAACATTGAGAGTCAAAATCAGGGCCTTCGGTGCCAGAGAGCATATATCTACCCTGAAAGTTCAGAATAATCTTCTTTTAGCTGTAACTAGGCAATAGATTCTTTCGTCAGTGAATCAGCTGCTGCAGGAAGACTTTGTTACACGTACAAGATACTGCATTTACATTTTGACCTATTTTAAAGACAGCTGAGGGGGAGTGACAAGTCAGTCAGAAATCCTAATATTTTGGCAGAGTTCATTCCATACTCCTAAAAGGAATAAAAATAAGAGTCTAGATTTAAATATAGTAGCTCATTCTTATGTTTTATTTATGACAATCATTTTAATTGTCAGTTCTTTGCCTCTACTACCAGTTTCTTCTCCTGAAATGTTCTGGCTATAGGGCACAGTTCAAACAGCATGCACAGCCTTAAGGGAAAAGCAGATTGGGATGGGCATTGGGCTTTCTGCTCAAAGTGGACCTGGTGAGAGTTTTTAGTTGAAAGTTGCTTCGAAAGTACTTTCCTAATATTTCCCTTTCCTGAATTTGAGTCCACATTGCAGAGGTCTCTAGGCTGCAAACTGGATCCCCATAGATGAGGCCAAACCAAAAGATACACCCCTGAGGTGCGTCTGGCATGGTCTAGCTATGAATGCACACTGGGTCACCAGGCAGCCTTGAGCTAAACTGAGGTTAAAGTCACCAACAGGCAAGTAATGCTGACTTTGGGCACCCAGGAGCAGCTGTCTGACTCTACAGATCTGTTCCTGTTGCACTGTGCTGTCCTTTGATGCAGATGTATCTTTATGTGTACCTTTTCCTATACCTTGGAATACAGATAAATTTAATCGTTAGGGGCCAACTGATTCTATGGATTAAACTGCAGATGCAAAGTCATAAGATCTTGGAAAACCACCTTCAAATCCTGAGGGTTTGAGCAAGGCTTTGCATCACAGATCTGACTGAGTTTTCCTGTTGGGAGAGAGTACCATGACAGTGAGCCCTATGACCTCAGCAGGGAAAACTGTTATGAACTCTGTGCATCCCCTTTCCCTTCCCCTGACTCAGTGCTAACCTGCAAAATACTGCTTTCCATGGTTATACGGATATTATGAACTAGAATTTCATTCTTCAAAGGTGCAACAGTTGGAGTGCAGAGAGAATTTGAAAGGGGTGCAAAGGGACTGTAAAAAACCACTGCAACACTTGTGCTTCACACAAGACTATAGACCACTGGGAGACTATTAAACACTTTTCTCCAGCTCACTTCTCTCTTTGGGGTACCCACAGCTGTATCCATATTCCTGTCTGTCTCACTACCATCACAAAATCATCTTGCCCCTAGTACAAAAGAAAAGGACAAAAATTCCCTAGAACAACATCAGTCCCATCTTTTTTTTATCACCTTCCAGTCCCCTCATCAAAGACATACTGATCTGGAACCATGTAAGCACAGATCCATACTAGAAGTCCATATTATGCAGCAATATATAGGGGATACTCAGGGATCTACTAACTAATTTCACAATGTGATAGAAGGGAAATGGGAAGCCTGTTTCCCAGAAGCAAATGGAATCTATCTTACTACAGACTTACAGTCACACCATGTTTTGCAGTCTAATTCAACACAGACGTAGAACACAACTGGACCAATAGTGAAATTAAGAATGCTGCATTCAAACCAGTAACCCTGATATGCATAGGAAAGCCTCTAATTTGAAAGATAAATCAAAAGTTGTACACATACAAATTTTCAGTTCATCACATCTTCTAAGGCAGATAAACTGAATTACATATCAATCACCATTTTCTGATCTTATAAGCCTTTTATTGTTTTAACACATCACTGAAGTAATGGTGCCAAGTATAGTGAATCTGGGTAGTTTGGAGTTGTTTTTGTGAAATACTCATTTAATTCATCTATAAGTTTTGATCTTAAATTACAAGGTGTTCTGCTTTGTATTAAAGATGTTACGGACATTTTGTAACTACAAAGGGGTGAAGAAAGTGTTTTAATAAGTACTTTATTTAAAGAGAGATACTCTATGTAGCCCACAAATACTTTTATGAATGTAATTCTCTGAATTTGAAGTGTTTGGTACTTTGCAGACTGAGTTAGCCTGGGCACCTAATAAAGGACAGAGAAGCAGTCAGTTCCAGGTCACCTCTTGCAGGACAGAGCAGGGCCATCTTGTGTGGTTTTTGATGGCAAAGGCAGATTCAGTCACCAGCTGAGCTGGAAGCACTCCTCTTTCCAATTCTCCTTGTAAGTTTTGCATACTCTGAGGCTAATGAGATAATTGACTTTAAAAAGACTAAAATATATCTTCCAGGGAGGGGTGCATTGTCTCTTGCCTCCGATCTTTCAGCATGTTAGGCTGCTAATGAAGCGTGGATGGGAATGACTGACTGCTACAAGCTCCCATCTATGCAGGAGCACACATCTCAGCAGGATGTTCCACTAAAGGCCACCTTCTTCCCAAAAAAGCAGATGCTGAGTTGTTCCATCTGGGAGTAGTTAATGTCCCTTACTGTCTTGCTCAATTTAGTACATTTGTGTTCCACTGCTTTTTACCACTGGGAACGTCTTAACTGGTGTTTAATGTTTTGAGTTATTTAAGTTAACAATTTTTTTAACAAATTTAACAGATTAACAAGTAAGATTAACAAATCTTATCCATCTAGGACTATCAGAATTCCTGTTCTGTTTTCACACTTACTCTGAGTTACAGGTTTAAAGGTATCCTTCTCCCTCTTTGCTCAGTTCAGTCTGGTTTTCTTTTTCCTTAAAGGCTTCACCTCCTGCTAAGGGCAAATAATCTTGAACAGTACAAATATGGTCCCTAACCCTACAATCTTGCTATCTAATTGTATCAGCATGTTCAGTTTCCCTCCTAGCACTGCCCTATTCAGAAATAATGCTTCAGTGTGCAAAGCTGAAATCTCTGGAGGCCCCTATTGGTGAGCTCATAACAGCCATTGCATCAGCTCTCTGCATTCATATACACAGATATTTGTAAAGAACAAACTGGAAAAGGCTGGTAGTGAGGTCAGTCAAAAGCAAGAAACAACATAACTTGAAAAGAGCTTGCATGTACAATTGCATGTTTTCTTACTTAGCCACATAATGGTAGATTCTCCCTCAGGTAAAAACAAATTGTAAGGAAATGGAAAATGACCTATAATTTCTCTGTCCCTGCAAACATTCCACACTATCCAAAACACACAAAGCTAATGGAGTTTATAAAGGTGACGGAGGGTAAGTAAGAAGGAGGGCTTATAAATTAATGAGGATTCTGCCCAAGTTGTGGTCAATGGGGCAGAATCTAGCTGGAGGTGTGTGACCAGTGCAGGGATGGTAGTTCAGGACTGGGCAGCTGTGCCAGGGCAAAGCAAAATCCCTTTTCATGACCTGCCTTCAGCACAGACATGGTTTAAGAACTTAAAAATGCCCTAAAGAATAAAAAGGAATATTTCTGTGAGAATGGCAGTTGGAGAGTTTCATCCCAGGTTAGACAGAATTTTGTTGTGATTGCAAAAAAAGATGAAGAACCCACCAATTGACTTAGGAAGCTGTGTGAACCAGTACTTACAACATTGACTTAGGTGGGATCAGAGCTCATTCAAGATCTAGATAAATAAACAAATATTTGCCTTCAGAACTATAAACATACTCTCCCTTCCTGACTTTTCTCCATAGTTAATAGAGGCAAATGGCTGCTGATATTTTCTGCGCTAGAAGAAGCTATGACGTTCCTCTATCCATTTTAGGAAAGCAAGGCATCACGTTGGCAGGTAATATCAGCTTCTCAGCCTCTTAGGCTACATCTTGTAGAGAATGTTACTCGTGTCTTGGCTAATAGATGAGTATTTCTCAGACGTTGTAGTGCTGGGGGCACTTGCATCAGAGGAACAAATTTTTTCCTCATTATTGTGTATATGGTAAGGTGCAGACAGTGTGGCTTGTGCTGAGGTGTAAAAGAAGATTTATTTCTTTATTTCTTGTTTGAATGGGCTGTTATTTCCTGATTGTGTTTGATTTTCATAAGGTTTAAAACTCAGTGTGTGCTGTATTTCATTCTTCTTGACAAGGAGACCTAGGCTGTGTTATTCTTTGTGATACGTACATTGCTCACTGAGACGAAGGCAGTTTGTCTAGACTGTCTGCTTTCCTCACAGTTTATGCTCCCCTGGCAAAGAATCAGGGGGGAGCCAGGCCTTGTGGGACTGCCTTTGACCCAGGCCACCTGGGCATCTCCAGGACCAGTATGCAGGAAGAAAAGTAAAAGACCATGGGGATGGGAGATACATGGTGCAGAGCCAGGTGGTTTAACTTTTGTTGTAGATCATTGTAATGAGGAGGACATTTGCTTTAGAAGGTGAAAGCAGGACTTTATTAGGGTCCAAAGTGTATTGTACTTTTCCCCTCCTTCTCTTCTATGGTCTATGCTTGTCAGAAGTTAATTGTTTTAGCTTTTTTTGCAAATCTCAACAAAAGATGTTTATAATCACATCCATTTCATCCTTTAAGCCAACTCAGCACCATGGTAAGTATACCTTACTAAATGCACTTTCCAGATGTCCAAAAATTATACTTGGAGCTAATTATAATATTACATGTAGCTGTGACAATGTTTAGTAGTTCTTCACTACTAGAAATGTGAAGTATGTTGGGAATAAGAAATGAAAGAAGAAACATGCCAAGCAGTAATACCAAGCAGAAAAAAATGTGAAGAAATCAGTATTTTCCACTTGTAAATGTCTCACGTAGGGAAGGACTATCAGTGATTTTCTCAGTTATTGTGAGAAACATAAAAATAATATTTGTTGTAGTAAGGAGAATATTTAAAAGAAGTTGTGGGGAAATTTGCAGTCATGGAAAAAGAGCAGGCTTCAGGCTGTTCCTTTCAGTTCCATAGGCACTCTGTAGCTAGAATATAGTGGAAAAGAGGCTGCCATGCTACTTGTTCATCTTGCAGTTCTCTGACTTGGTCCCCAGCTGAGTCCCCAGCTCATTTCTTTCTTATGATTACATGATCAAAGCATGAACCATTTCAACAAGTTTAATGTAGTGATACGAGAACATTTGCCACCACAGAGATTAGGTACACTGCATTCCCAGTGAATTTCAAAGATGTTAGTATCGTGGACTGTACAGCAGCTAAAAATGAAGGGGCTTTTGTGCTTTTCTAAATTATATACATTTCCTCTTGGATTTCAGTCATAAATTAGTAGAATATAGAATTTTTATAGCTAAGAACTTCTAAGAAAGCACTCAGCATGAAAGTGTTCTCTTTAAAGGAATAATACAACAGCCTTGTAGGAGTCACTGGCAGAGCTTCAGTACAATGGGTGGTCACAAACATTAACAGCTGAGCTGCAATCAGAGGATGACAAATACAGTGATCTTTGCAAGGCAGTACATCTTAGAACATGCATATAAGATAGGGTAATACGCTTTTTCATGATGTCTGGCTTAGATCCTTTACATTATGGAAAGCTGAGAAGAATATGGGCATTTAGCACTCCAGATCACTTTTGCATATCTTTGCTTTTGTTAAAAAACAGCAGGAGGGTAAGCAGTCAGAATAAGTCACCTCATTCATTGTCTCATTGATCACACAGTGAAAATATTTAATAATAAATGTATGAATGCAACCTAGGGGCAGAGGAAGAATTGCTGAAGAGAACTGCAGCAAGAACAGATATTAAACTTCCATAGCTTGTTCTCTTTTGCATTTCTGAGAGACTTGCAAGTTCAAAAAGTTTGAAATGTGTCTGGTCACACAGACCTTTCTTTAAATCCAGAAATTTCATGCTCCCTGGGAAGATGTTCCCTGGGTCATTTAAATTGTGAACTGAAAACAATATGCCCAAGTGCAGATTTCTTAGTTCTTATTTCGTAGAATGAAGAAAACAGGGACGAGAGTTGTAGAAAGCATTTTGTCCCTGCCATGCTGTTTTTGGCTTTTGCAGATTCCTGTATATACAGGAACAGTCTGCAAAGACTGTAATTAGCATACCATTTTTGCAGTATAAACTGTTTCTTTTTAGACTAGAAATAAGTTATTCAGCATCCTGCTGTAGCCACCTTTGCAACATGAAAGGTATTACTAAAGCATCTACTTT
This sequence comes from Agapornis swindernianus, assembly GCA_034783435.1. Classification (NCBI taxonomy): domain Eukaryota; kingdom Metazoa; phylum Chordata; class Aves; order Psittaciformes; family Psittacidae; genus Agapornis; species Agapornis swindernianus. The sequence continues at coordinate 26,295 of JAVHNG010117050.1, forward strand.
CTCTAAAGAATTGCACAAACTATTCAGGTTGTACTTAGAGTTAAGAAAAACCTCCTAATAATAATAAAAAAGAACACTTGTAATGGAAATTAGTTAATTTTTTTCCTCTGCTCAGAAAGGGCTGTTTGAAAGCACAGCAATCTTGCGCTGACATTCTTGGCAGAGTTAGGGGTGACTAAAGAAAGCTGGTTTGTGTGTCCTGAACTGTTACTGAAGTGATACTGATAGTCTCTTTGAGTGAATGGTTCTTCTAAGGGTCTTGTTAATAAAAAAAGAAAGCAAGCATATATTTATATAAGACCTTATTACTAGTTTTATATCAAACAAGAGTGTGGGGAAAGGGATGTTCTGAGCAGGAGAAGGAAGAGAAGAAAGTCTGTTGCACTTAATGGCAGCTCCCTGCCTACCATTGCAGGTATCTCTTGTCATGTGCTCCCAAAGGCCCTGGCTAGGAGCAGGGCTATTGCATACATCACTGCAGTCTGCTCTGAAAATAACCACAGATCTGGTGGCAGGGGTAAAGGTGCCAGTAAGTTTTCCTTTAAATAGGGATATCTCTTTTTGTAACTTTTGTGTAGAAGTGGAATATGCAGACTTTGTGGCTTTGTCAAGTACAGAAGTGCAGTGCTGGTCTTACACTCTTGCCACAATTGCTTATGCACAGTGGCAAGCTTCAGTAGTCCCAGCGTTGGGCTAATTTCTGCCAAAATGAAGGCAATCTGATCTGAATGCATACAATGAAGCCAAATTAGGTCCACTGGGCTTTTCTGCATCTATTTTGGCTGTAACACACTGTAATAGCATTTTTTAAAAAAATGTACCAATATTGAATATTTTGAAAAGAGCTATTAGTATAGAAACAACCACATTTGTGTAATTGCAGAAAATGCATGGGTTAGCAGCAAATCCCCCAAAGCAACAAATGAGATAATTAAGGAGGGCAGACACAGAAAGAAGCTGTAAGGAATGATGTGTCCCTGGGATCATGTTTGTCAGGCTCCCTGCAGGCTTAGAGGACTTTGGCTGACTGCCATTTCCCCTCTTTTGCTCTTTGGTTAAGCTAACACCACCCAAGAAGGTGTTTGGGTTGTTTCTGCAGAGTGTGCTCCTCATGTGTGGGAAAGGGGTCATGCTGAGAGCTGGCCCCAGCCCTGGGATTGGGAGTGCTACTGGTGGGAGTTTTTGGCAGATGTCCCCTTGCCTTGGTCTGGCCTTTGAGCTCTCAATGCTGCAATATCACAGTTGTGTTATGACATTATCTGAGATTAAAACTGGATTGTGCCAAGAGCTACAAAAACACATGGTAAAAAAAAAAAAGCCTCCTCAGGAACTTGATTCTAAATAAGAAAATTGGGTAAAGAGTAAGAAAGGACATGGGGGAGCAAATGCTCACAACAGGTCTCATAGCAGGGTCAGGGGCAGAGCTGGTAATTTGAGCTGGTCAGAAAAGTCAACCTCTTTCCCAGTGAATGCTCTCCTTGAAGACAAAAAGTGATATTACAAGAGCTTTCAAGGAGCTTGCTAGAAGCTAAACAGCCTGACTTTTTGCCTCCTTGGCTCTCCGTGGTCTCTCAGCTGTTGGAGAGGTATCCAAATTTTGATTAGGAGCAAAACATTCCAGTCTGCTGCTTCAAACTGTAGCAAAAAGCATATGGCAGGAACACTTTATCAAGCAAA
>JAVHNG010120329.1:0-43443 GCA_034783435.1 Agapornis swindernianus
GGACCGTCGTCGCCTTTCCCAAGGGACAATATCCCATAAACGCAAACGATTACTGGCAGATGGCCGTAGCGTTTAATACTGCAGGAAATCAATTCATGGATATTCGTCTCATGTTCGAGTTTAACGCTTAAGAGGCCACCATGACGCAACAGATCAACGACAAGCTCGTAAACGCCGATGCAAGCCCGCAGGGAATCGATGGCGGTCTTAACCTTAAAGCCGATCCTACGCGCCTTGCTCCCCCCTCCACAACTCGGAGCGACAACGCGCATTATGACGGCATCGGCAACGTTTCTCAGCTTCCTGGATTTGTAAGCAGCGGACTAGGCAACGCTAAACACGTCTACAACGTCCACGCGAAGGATATTGCCAATCCCGCGTCAAGTGGCGACGTCATGGTCCACGGCGAGTATCCAGACGGAACTAACGGCTACACCGTCCCCACCTGGGCCCACGCAAACGCAAGCGTCGTTAACACAAACCAGCCCATGCTTCCGTTTACCGCCCGAACACGTTATTTCGGCTCTAGCTTTCAGCGTGATCCAGTTGTCGGTTTTGACGACACCACCTCAATTCAGTTCGCGCGACAAGAAGGTAGTTATGCCGAAAATCAACGCGGATACGCCGCTTACGATTCTAACAGTGGAACTATAATCGCCGGTCGCTGCAACGGGTTAGTTCAAACTAAAGCGGTTAGGCAGAATTTTAACCCCGGCAACCCTTATTATCTGGCAGAGTTTATCGGAATCCAGAACACTGGAAACTACGCGTTGTGCTATGTCCGCGCTCCAAGCAACTCTCTTACGTGCCAGGTCTTTAACCAGAACCTAGATATTGTTAATCAGTTTACCATTTCTACAACTGTTGCGAGACAGTTAACCGATTCTCATATTGCCTACCAAGCGTTTAACCACAACGGCGCAACGTTTATCGCTTACTGGAACAACAGCACCAACGTGATAAACGTCTACGATTTAACGAACAACGTCAATATTACTACAAATATCAGTTCCACGTCACTAACTGGCCCTTTTGCTGTCTTCTCGCCGTACTCACACGCGACCTCAACTGGCGCAACTTTCTTCTGTGTCGTCGTTAACAATTACGTGCACGTTTTGTGCAGAGCGACTCCGTCGGCAACGTCCGCCACGATCGTTAATGCGCTCATCTTGCCGGTAGCTTCGCTGCAACCCACAAACTCGCCTGCTTATCTTCAGGGGACGGGTTGCGCGCTCGTCAACGATTCGCAAGGCGGCGTAAACGGCGGCGCAAAACTCCTCATCACCCTTTTTCGCTCATATCCCGAATCCACAACTGGCCCCTCTAGTTTCAGCTACATTGCTCAAAACTCCATTTCGATAGACCAGTACGCGTTTACCGCAAACGCTACTCCGACAAGCACGGGCACTCTTACCGCACTCAATCAAACGGTCTTGCGCCCACCCGGCGGCGCAATTGTCGTCGCTCGCGCGTTTACCAGCAATCCAAGCGATACCTACAACGCAGGCGCGGTTAACGCGAAACAGGCGCTTTGTCTTATCAAGCAATGCGGATATGAAAGCACGCAAGGTTACACCTACGGTCAACCCACGTATTTCCTTATCGACCAAATGGGGCGTGTTTGCGGCCGTTTCTGCGAAGGTACGGCATACACCACCGGAACCTACTACTCTAAGGATGGCGGTACGACTAACGCGAACGTCGCTTTGCCTGATAATCGCTTAAACACGCTGGCTCGTCCTCTCTTCTTGTTAAACACAGATGCAGGCACGGACACCGCTTGTCTCTCGATTGTGCTACCTGTCATGTCGCTTACAAGCGCATCGCAATATCCAGCAGTTCAAGTAGCCGCAGGATGGGTCGTCTCGACAACACGCCCGAATAATCCAACGTGGACGCCTACCGCGATCACGTTAACACTTCCCGCAGCTAACGTGTCAGTTCCCGCCGTCCAGGCTGGCCCCTACACAATCACCTCCGGTCCTCTTACTTGTATCCACGATGGTGGTCAACTTGTGGAAGCCAACTTTCATACCGCCTGCCCCAACTTGACAGTGATCGCTTTAAGTAGCGGAACTCAGTTAGGCACCCCAGGTACGTATTACTACGTCGGTGTTCTCGAATGGCGTGACGAATTGGGTCAACTCCACCGCTCCGCGCCTTCTCTTCCTGTCGCGCTTCCACGCGTCGCATTTCCTTTTTACGGCGCGACCGTTTATTGCCCTATACCCGTTTCTTCTAAGCCGTATAGCAATATAGTTCTAAAGGTGTATCGCACCATAAAAGATCGTCTTGGAGATTTTAACTATTATTTAGCCGGGCAAGCCGTTTTACCGATCACTAACGTCGCCTTCGGAAACTACTTTCGTGTTGACGACACAACTTTTGCTGATGCTTCAGCGGCTACAGCCGCGAACCCTTATCCGTCTTCGTTAAACGCAATTACTGCGCAATCAAGGATGTATGCAAACATTAACACAAGCAGCTCTAATAACGTTTACGCAAGTACGCAGCCTCCACCCTTTATTTGGCAAATAGCGCATCGCGGGCGTGTTTTCGGGCTCTCTCAGATTGGCGGACAGAGCCAGCTATTCTACACGTCGCCTACCTCGCAGCAGATTGCGCCGGAGTGGAATGCGTTCAACTATCTGCCCATTCCGCCAGATATAGGTGACGCGCGATCAATCGAAGCGTTGGACGCAACCGTCTTTGTCTTAGGCACTCGCTACAACATGGGCGTCGTGGGCGACGGTCCCCCGACAAGTAACAACGCAGGCGTTCCTTCGCCAGGCGACGGGTACAGTCAACTCACTCCGATCCCTACGCCTGCCGGCGTAATCGGTAGCGGATCACCTTCTCGCGTTCCCGATGGGATCGTGTTCCAAGGCTACAGCGGGATCCAGTTGATTGATCGCGCTGGACAAATCCAACCCGTAGGTATGCCCGTAGATTCGCTAACTGGGCGACAAATCGGAAATCCCGGCATGATTCTCGGCCGCGCCATAACTCTTTCCTCGCTCCAAAGCGTCGTGTGGCCAAACGCGAACGGGCCTTCCCTTGTATACTCGTATCTCACTAAAAAGTTCAGCACATGGCCTCTCTTAAGCAACGTCTGCACTTTCGCTCAAAAGATGGATGGCGCGATTATCGCAGCGTTGCAACCAATCTTGAGCAATCAGTATCAGGGGCCTGCAACCCCGTCCACGCTAGGTTGTGATCTAGGATCCTTGCAAGCCTCAAGCTACGCTCCGATCTACGTGCCTAACGCAATGGCTCCGGGCCTCGTTATTGAGACACCTTGGATCCTACCGCACGGTACCAGCGGAGGCGAGGCTAGAGTCGTTAACGGTTGCCTAACGGGCACCTGGCAGGGTCCGCACATTCTGCAAATCGAGCAGGCATATGATTACGAACCGTACACATTAACGCGAACTGTCGATTTCTCGGTCGCGCCTCGACGTTACCAAGTAATCGCACAACCGAAAGCAAACACGCGATGCGTCGCGGTTAGGTATCGCTTTACTTTACTTCCAACGGTCTCACTAGGCGCTGGCTACCTCATGGCGACCTTAAGCGATTTCGTGCTATTCTCAGCTCAACAGCAGGGAACGACGCGAACCAGCGCAAACTTGCGGAGTTGACGAATGGCGCTCTGGAGCAACACAGCGGACGGATGGGGTTCGGATCCTAGCAAGTCCGGGAACGGCGCCCTGGCCGCATATCTGCAATCCAGCGCAGCGTCTTCTCCGAAACTACAAAGCGCGACGCAGGCTCAGGATCCTGGCAACAGCATGCCTACGAGCTCGATTTCGAGAACGGTGCAGCCAGCTAGGACTAACACGCTTGTCCAATCCGTGATGGCCCAGCCGGTCGTGCAGGCCGCCCCAGTCGCGCAGGCAGCACCCGTTACGCAAACGCCATCCTTTGGCGTCTCTCGCGTCTCTCAGCAGGCCGCCACGGATACCTCCGTTCCCTACACGGTTGGCCCATCAGCGCCTTCTACCGCCGCCCAGGCGGCCGTCCCTGCCTATGGCGGGCCAGCGGTAGCGCGCGGAGTAGACTGGGATCCACAGAATGGATACACGCAATACTATTCCGTGTTTGATCCCTCTCTAGGTAAATACGTAGACGCTGGCAGCTATAACGCGCAAACGAACGTGTTTACCAATCAGTACGGTCAGAAGTTAACAGGCGCAGATGCGACGGCAGCGAACCAGACCATAAGAGCTAAGGCCGGAGATGTTAGCTCGTGGGATGCCGATTACGAGACCAACGGAGACCAGCTTGTAGCGCGGTACATTGGTAAAAACGCAACCGCAGCAGCAAACGCAAAAAACGCCGACGCGCTTAAACAATACCAAACTGTTTCGCTACCTGCCCTCAAAGCGAATCAGCAAGCGCAGTCTGCCGAAAATAACAAGAACTACTACTTGCAGTATCTTCTCGCCAACGGAGGAAAACTGCCGCATCAGACACAGGGAGTAGATCCTGCCGTAACGGCAATGGATAACGAATCCCGCAACGCCGCCCTTGCCGAATACCAAGCCAATCAAGCCAGCGCAGCGGTCCTAGGTCGCGGAATCGCCCCAGTGGATACGTCAACGCAGGACGCGATCAACACGGCCTCCCTTAACGCTTTGTCGTCTCGCTTCGGTACTAACAACTACGGAAACAACGTGGCCGCGATGGGCAGATTGTTTGCGCAGGCTGTTGTAGATCAGGGAGGCGTGAACAAGCAGTTAAGTGACGAGGATTATGCCATTAGGTATAATCAGAACCAGGCACAGTTTGCCGCAGCGGTGCAAAACCAGGCCAACCTCGATTCTAACGCGACTGGCGCGAAACTACAGAGCGACATCCAGGCGGTGTCTGACGTTGTAGACAAGCTGAATCAGCAGGTCAGCCAACTGAACACGCAGTCGGCCCAAGCTGTGCAAGCGAAGCTTTTGGAGCTACAGAAGCAAATTAACGAGTATAACGAAGCGGTGCGTGATTATACCAACGACACGGATTTCGTGAAAGGGCTCGCAAAAACTATCTTAGGAGGGGCGGCGGCGCTAACGTCCATCGCGTTAGCTCCGGTCACAGGTGGCGCAAGTGTCGCAGCAGGTGTAGCGGCAGGCGCAGCGATTGCGAAAGCGTAGGAGCAGGTCATGGGTTTCACAAGCTTTATCGGAGATATTTTCGCACCGGGCGCCGCAGCGAATATGCGCGCGAAAGCGAAAGCACTTAACGACTACTTAGCGCCCGGATCCGAATACTACAACGCAGGCAACTTGGGGTTAACGACACCAGGCTCGCAAGGTAACGCGTTAGTTAACGCCGCAGCTCAGGTCGGCTCTAACGATATCTCCGCAAACTTTACACCGCTTCAGCAGGACCAAGCCGCGCTGCAAGGCTTAGGCGATGCGTATTACCAGCAGTTTCTTCATGGCGGCAAAGCAGAAGCGGCGGCGAGAAACAGAGCGGTATCATCGGCAGCGGATGCAGGCGGCGGTGGAATCGAGGGGATAAAAAACCTTCAGACCGCATCTCAGCAACTTAGTGGACAAGCCTTGCAAACGAGTTTGCAGGAGCGGGGCAACGCAGGCGACCAAGCAAACGCCAATACCTTACAAGCCGGCATGCTGGAACTCCGTCAGAAGACGTTGCAAGCGGCAATTACGCACGCGAACATTCAAAAAGGCATCGCTGCGCGAAGCGCTGTGAACAGTCTACAGAATCAACAAACGCAAAATAGTTTGCAGTTACAGCAGGGAGCGGTTGCAGGTCAACACGCGGTAAACAGCGGACAGCTAGACGTTCAGGCCGCAAACAATCAAACGACGTTCGGCGTGTTAGGATCGTTGGCAAGCGCAGCAGGCACCGCAACCGCGTTAGGTACTAGCTTCGCATCTAAGGGCGTTGACGTCCCAACATTAACAAACTCGGAGATCCAGAACGCGGCAAACAATAAGCTGGCGCAGTATCACATCGATCCTGTAGCCTCGTCAACACCCTCATACGGCTTGACTGGGCAAGAGGCAGCGCAAGTTAATCAGGACGCGCTTATGAAAGCTTTGGGCACGTCCTCATCGAAAATAAGCTATCCGACGCTTCAGAGTACGGCGGTATCGGTTCTCTCCGATCCTAGCTCCTACCCTCTAACTACATCCATGAGATCGTGATGCCAGACGCAAACGGAAACATGACGCTCGACGAAATGCAAGCCTTCGGGCTTAAGCAGACTGAGAAACTAATTCCCGGCGCAGATGCGTACAAGGCAAAGTTTCAAGCGGATCAAGCTGCGAAGGAACAAGCGCGTATCGCAGCGCTTAAAGAAGCAGATAGACACGCCCCGGACCACTTTCGCGTTGCTTTGGCCACGGCCCAAGCCGCTTATGAGAACGCAAAAGGCACTGGCATTAAGCTTGGTCCTCCGAGCCAGGATCTCATAAACGCTGCCAAAGCGGAGGAAGCCGCAGCTAACGCGCCTGCGCACCCTGCAACGATTTCTTCTTCACAGCCCAACGTAGATCCGGGTTCGCCGTTAGGTGACGCAAGAGACATCACAGCCGAATCACAAGGGAGGGACCAAGCCGAGCTAGACGCAGCTAACGCGGTTCGTTTCGGAGTAAGTGGCCCTACAGCCGAAGCGCTTCAAGCTGCGCAATCTCAATTCGATAGCGCAGGTCGCGGAGTTCACGCAGCGCAGGCCGATTTAGAAAACGCGGGTTACGATGCGAAGATCGCGGCCCAAGAGTCTAACGAGGCCGCGCAAACAAAACTCGATGCTGAGATAGCTCAGAATGAAGAGACGGCTCCGCTTCTCGAAAAGCAAGCGAAAGAGCAAGCCGATTATGAGCTCGCGCAAAAACAAGCGTACACAGCGGCAACTCAGGCCACGAATCAGCAGATGGCGCGAGTTCGTCAGGCAGCGGATGAAGCAGCCAACGCGCAGGTTAAAGATTTTTGGGCCGACAAGTCAACCGCAGGCCGCATCATCGGAATCATCTCACAAGCTTTCGCTGGCGCAGCTAACGGGTTAAGTGGGCAGCCCGGAGCCATGACGCCGCTTGACCGCATTATCGAGCGCGACCTGCAAGTTCAGCAGATTAATCTCAATAACAAAACGACGACCTCGTATCGAGAACAGGGCATTCTCGGCCTTATGAACAAACAGTTTGAAACTCAACAGGCCGCGTTAGGAGCGGCACATCTTGCCGCCCTTGCCCACGTGGACGCGCTGGCGAAACAGATCTCACAAAAGTATAACACTCCGAAATCCATAGCGGAGTATCAGAGCTTTCATGCAAATACCTTGCAAAAGTATTCGGAGACTGAGGGGAAGGTCGCGCAGATCACGCTTACCTCGAAGCTACAGGAACAGCAGATCGCAAGCGGTATTATTGAGCGTGGCTTGTCCGCCACTGCGGCAGCTAATGCGGCAGCTAACAAACGAGGAGACAAGATCGAGAACCACGTCATCGGAATTAAAGAGCCCTTGAACGTGCAACAGTATCACCAACTGGCCCCGTTCGCGGATTCTATCGCGGTAACAGTCAACGCGAATACCGAGTTAATGAAGCTGTTGCAGCATCCCGACTACAAAAGCGAAACGTGGCGTCAACAGGTTAAAAGCCTCGCGAGCGATACGTTCGCAGCGAGACGTATTGACCAGAAGACAGGCGCGAAACTCGAAGGAAAGGAAGCAGAGCGCGTAGAGGTTGGCGTGATCGATATTCAGAAGGTTCTGGCTGATGCGGTCACGCCTAAGCAGCTTTACAACGCGATCCAGGTTATTCAGAACAACGTTAATCACGACGTACAGCTATACAGTAAGCGGGCGCAGGCAGTTACCGGGTTTAATCCAAATCTGAACGATCCTCAGCTAGGCGCGCATTTCAGACGAATTGCGAGACCGTCGGTGCCTAATGGCTGACTCAGTTCCGCTCATAGATCCACGCGATCTCAGGATCTATAACGTTCCCAGCGCGAAGGCGAAACTGTATCGTGACAACGGATGGGCCGATCCAGATAGCTCGCCTGAGCCACAGATAGAAGCGCTAAATCGCGATCTAAGCGGTTGGTACGATAACGGACAAGCTGTCGCGTTTACGTTTGCGAGAGGTATTCCCTTAGCGACCAAGGCCCTAAGCAAGGTCGTCGATAAGAAGACTTTTGCCAATCTGGCCATGAAGGCGCAGATTCTCGACGAAAACCATCCGCTCCTAGCCAAGGGATTGGAGATCTCAGGCGGCTTGGCCACGATACCTATCGGAGGCGCGAGAGGTAAAGGAATAGGGTACGCGGCAGGTGCGGCAGGCGAGGCGTTAGGATTCGGTGCCGACGTTGCCGGCGCAGCGGGCTTAGGCGGTGAGGCCAGTGGTCTAGCTGGTGAGGCAGCAGGTGAAGCAAGCGGATTAGGCGGTGAGGCAGCCGGAGTAGAGGCCGATGCAGCGGCAACGGGCCAAGCGCGTATAGCTGGCCAAACACTTGAGCAGCGGGCCCTTCCAGGATCTCAACAGCTAGCCACGGTGCCAGAAGCATCTAACGTCGTTAATCCAATCGTGGAGGAAACGAGTGGATTAACTACGGGTGAGCAAGCCGCCAATTTCCGCAACGCTGACAACGTTCGCCAGGCTTACGCTCAGGATATTACTGACGCCGAGTTAGTAGATCCTGCCGAGCGTTTCAGTGGCGTCCCATTAGGCGAAGATGCGGCGGCGTCGGCAGGTGAGGCAGCGGCGGCAGGTGAGACAACTGGACTAGGATCTAACGCCGCAGCGTCCTCACAAACGAACCTTGCAAGCTTGCTAACTCGGAATCCTAGACTAGCGCAGGCAGGCAAGCTTGCGGCGGTCGGAGCGGCGCAAAACGTAGGTTTCGGAGCAGCTTATCGCATCGACAATCAAGCCCTCGAACATGCGCTAGATCCACAAGGTCAAGAGAAACTCACCTTTGAAGCGAACGACGTGTTACTTGACGCGGCGACCGGCGCAGCCATCCCTCTCGGCCTATCAGGCTTGGGCGCTGCATTAGGGAGGACAGGGAGAAGACTACAGGATCAGTCAATCACGATGTTCCGTCGCGCCGTCCTTAAAGGTGACATGCTAGACGCGGCGCTTAGTCAGGGACGTGAGGGAGCGTTTTATCGACTACTCGATAGTCAGATGGGACGCGGTGAAGCAGAGATTGCGCGCAATCTAGCGGTAGAAGTAGGCAACGCAAACCAGGGGCTTAACGTCATCAAGGCGCGTTATCGTGGCGTTATTCTTAATGCAGAGAATCGCGCGGAGATCCTTCGCGACGTTGAGCGGATAACGGGAACCGTTGACGATCCTCTTTATCAAGATATTGAGCGTGGCCTGAGAAGGCGCATTGATATCACGGGCTTGCAATCGCTCACAAAACGGATCGATAAATCGCCAAACATCGTGTGGAACGATCCAGAGTTCGCAAACAACCCTCGTAACCTAATCGGCCGAGATGTCCGAGACGTGTTAGCTGGGTGGCAGCGTAGGTTAATTCGCGACAATGGAATTAACGGGGCTGAGGACGCAATCCAGTGGCAACGTCTTAACGAGCGCAGCAGCGATGCCCAGCTCATTCTAGGATCCTTGGCCTCAAAGCGTGGACAAGGCGTTGACGAGTTCTTAAGTAAACTAGGTGTCGCCGCGGCCACCGGAGGCCTTCTCGGCGCGACCGGCCTAGCGGGCAACGCAGGTGTAGTTACCGCCGCAGCGCAAACCGCTGGGTGGCAGGCCGTTAGACACGTCCGCATCAAACACGTTGCGCCCTTTGTTAACAGGCTAGGTAGGACGTTACTGGCAACGGACCAGCGAATCGCAGGCGTTCTCGATGCGGGCCTCAAAGGCGTACCGGGCCAGGTCCACAAGCTTTATACCTCGCCCGATTACGATTCGGTCGCCGCGGCCGTCTCACTAGCTGGCGCCGATCCCTCAAAGACCATCGCAAACCTCCAGAATCACCAAAACGAGCAGGGGATCCCGCAGGAGATTAGCATTCCAATCGTGCAAACTCAGGCCGCAGGCCTTGCCCACCTAGCTCAGTCAATACCGTCACGAAACGACGCCCCCGACGTTTCCACGCAAGACACCGGCGATCCTGTCCAGCAGCACCGTTGGCTCGACCAAGTGAAAACGTTCCAGGATCCTACGTATGGCCTCGCCAACCCCACAGCGGACAACCTACGTATTCTGAAACAGTTCTACCCTCAAACGCTGTATACGGCGCAGCAGGCGCTTTATAACCAAATTGCTAAGAATCCCAACTTGCCAACGGAGGCACGATCCTGGGCAGCAAGGATCCTAGAGCGCCCGCTTAACAATCTCGATTCTCCAACGTTTTCACAGACACTCACGCAGGCCCGTCAACGGGTCCAGGCAGCGCAGGCACCGCCTAAAGCGCAACGTGGCGGCGGTTCGGGAAATGGTGTAGAATCGAGCCTTACGCGAGCAGATCAGCTCCAAAACCGCTGAAAGGGGGGATAGATGCCAGAACGCGCAGATCACACGATTATGGATTATTTCTATAACGTGCCTTCGCAAAGTAATCCCGTCGGTGGATTTATTCCCTTGTCAGACACTTGGGGGTGGTCCGCCACGTTGTATGTTCCGCAGTCAGCGCTGGGAACCCTCTATTTCCAGTTCACTGATTTTGACGGTATCTCTGGATTTCCGTTCTTTTCCAATCCAACGCCTGTAGACAACAATGTAGCCAGTCTAGTTGTTAACTCAGGCGTCACAACGTGGAGAACCGGAAAGGCCTACGACAGCTTATGCAACACTGCTAAGTGGATGCGTGCCTTCTGGGGCGATAGCGGATCCACCGCTGCATCTCGTCTTTATCTCGCCATCACCCTGAAACATCAGTAACAAGGAATTCCTTTCATGGCTACACTTACCTCCGGTCTTTACTACTGCGAGCAGAACCTTAAATTCCCTGGGATTAACCAGGCGTGGTCGTTTCGCATGGCGCTCGCTGCAGCGGGCACTACACAGACAACCCCTCTGCCTCCGCTTTCCAGCAACCCCGGCCAGATTAACGTTATTAACCCCGTTACGCCCTTCAACAGCCCGCAGCAGGGACGCAAGTTTATTCCCTACGCTTTGTGCGTAAGAGACGTGTCCAGCGCAACCCCTGGAACACCTGGCAACTTGTCCGGCGCTGGCGCTTCAAGCGGCGGTACCGTACAGATCATTGACCAGAGCCAAAGCAACGCCGTCGTGGCAACGTTGACCGCGCAGGCCACCGCCTCACCGGCGCAGGCAAACCTCGCAACGCTGGCTCAGGTACCTGTTCTCGTTAACCCGTATGACGGCCTCGCAATTACCTACACTCAGCCAGCCGGCGCAACTGCGACCGCTACGGGTTTCACCGTTGACCTGTTTGGGTTCTGGCAGGGAGGGATCTAATCCATGAAAACGAAAACTCCGCCCATACCTTCGGCACAGAAACAAAGCAACAAGAACCCTGGATCCAATTCCAAAATCGGATCTAGTAAGACCATGACGGCGGACGGTCACTTGTCTGCGCACCAGGGGAAGATCAGTTCGGTGGCCTCGAAGAACACAGGCCGGTAAATGGCGCTTAAACACAGTAGGGCGTTCTTATGGCGCGGCGAGGACTTAGGGTCCGGCTACGGAAGCGTGAAAGAGCGAATCTTTCAGGCTGATGTTGCCGCGTCAGGCGCGCCTACTGTGTTTTGCTCCAGCTTCAACGGTTCAACGAACCAGTTAGGATCTCAGTTAGGCTCTAGTTACACACCTAGTTTGACTGGGCTTAACCGTATCATCGTCAATCAAAACGCGCGTTACTTTATGACGCTGCAAGCTTATCTCGCTCCTAACAATCTTCTCGTCTCGTTTCCTATCGCGCCCCTTCAGGCGATCTTTTTGCCGGCAAACGTAATCGGGCCTACGGCAACCTTATCGAGCGATTCGCAATTTCCCTTAGTGTTACCCCCTGGCGTCGCTGGCCCGTATCCTTTTATCGCAGGCACGAGTGTGCAACTCGCCTTCGATTACGTAGCGGAGACCTGAGATGAGCCGCTTAATCACTCAGCGATATGAGTACGCGCAGTATGACGACGCGCAAGGCATTCTCTCGCCGCCTAAAGACGTGCCTCCGACCTACCCGCCCACACTTGACAACTATCGCGTTTGCTGCACAACTGCCGTCGCTCAGTCTTTCGGCGTCCAGAATCTAAGTGGGTCAACGGGCGCCCCAGTTCCGCTACTGACGCCACCTAACGCGACCGTGACAATTACGTGTCCGGTATCAAACACAACGTTGGTGTCGGTCCAGATCACAAACGGGATCCCTTATCTCAACGCACCTCCTACCAACCTCAGCCTCTTTTGCGCGCCCGGTCAGACCATCACGATTCCAGGATCGATGAATAGCGGGAACATTTCGCTTGTCGCGGTAAACTTATCTCTCGTAGGCGTCATCGCGGCTTTTCAGGCCAATGCGATGTGGAATCTCTAGGAGGATCCTATGTCTATCTTGCATGCTCTTATGACAAACAAGGCCTGGGTCGCGCATCTTCTGGGTTTGACGACGTTGACTGGCGCGGAGCTAACGAAGGGAGACACGAATCCTTACCTGCTCGCCGCAGTTACTTTTATTACCAGCGTCTTTCACGTTTGCGATACACTAAAGGCAGTGAAAACTACGTCGGTGCGTGTTGACATGACACCTCCCGATGCGCCGTTTGGCACGCCTCGCGTAGATGCCTCCGTGCCACCTCTCACAAGCGCGCCGGGAGATCAGCCGATTACGACGTGATATTGAGGGAGTTCCGGGATCCGGTGGTGGCGCAGTACGCGCTTATCCTGGTGATTGCCTTCCAAAACGAAGGCTTGCCTCCAGAGTGGGGTCTGGCCATTGCGCGCCAGGAAAGTAACTTTGCACCCAAAGCGTTGAACATGAGCGCAGGCGACGCTCTTCGCGGAGGGAGCTGGGGATTGTGCCAGATGTCCCTAACGACGGCTAGAGCGTTGGGGTACGTTGGCACGGCCCAGGGGCTAACGGATCCTAAACTCAACGCTTATCTCGCCGCGAAATTATGTAAAGAGTTGGTCACTCGCTTCAAGACGGTAAACTTGGCCGACGTTGCAGCGGGTTACAATTCTGGCAAGCCTCTCGCCAAAGCGCCCGTTTCTACACGTACAGTCTACGTGCCTCGCGTCCTCAAGTTTTCGGATCAATATCGTGAGTACGCGGCGAGCATCGTCAGTCAGATTGCCCAGGCGAAAAGCGCCCCAGCTTCATAAGAAGATCCAGGGCTTCGATCCGCGAGATCAAAAGCTTTCCATCCTCGTCGCCCTCAAGGATCATCACGCGCCAATCGTCGCGCATTAGGATCTCTTCAAGCACCATCTGTAATCCGCCCAGGGTCATGGTGTTTGTTCCGAGTGAGCCACTTGCGTAAGGCATGGGTGTCCTTCCAGTTCGTACCAACGTCGGCCTGCGCAGGGATCCCGGTGTAGGTAGATCCAATCTGGGCCGGGCGCCCCATTGCGTCCTCGATCCATCCTGCTACCTCCTTAGCTTGTTTCGCAGGGGCCTGGACCACTAGCTCGTCGTGGATCTGAGCGCGGATCTCTTGGCCCTTCCAATTAAGTTTGCCATCGAGTTCAATAAGCGCCCTATTTATCAGCGCCCCTCCCGTTCCCTGCATCGGAAAATTAAGCGCCTGATTATGTCCACGCGGCGTATCGGCGTAGTAGAGACGGCGACCGTCTATCGTCAACTCCGCATATCCTCTCTCTCTCACCGCATCACGCACCGCACTCTGTCCTCGTTTAATCTCTGGATGCAGCTCGAAAAAGCGTTGTGCTAGCAAGTTCGCGTGTCGCTCTGTCAGAGAAGGAAACAGCTTCTTCAACGTTTTGAAAAGCGTAGGGTACTTACCTCCACCGTGCTCGTCGTGCATCTGATAGCTCACTCCGTAAGCTAGAGGTTTAGCGCCTTCCCTAGCTCGATTTGCCAGCTTTTCAAGATCCGTTTTCGCATCTTTCAGTTTGGTGGCGTTAGCGGGAAGGTTCAGTTCCTTAAAGATCCCCATCGCATTCAACATATGACAATCTCGCCCCTCTTCAATCCACTTGATAAGCTTCTTCGCGCCGTACACGTAAGCGATAAGCCTCAGCTCTAGTGCGTCATAGTCCGCTTTAATTAACACACAGTTTTCGTCCGCGATAAAAATATCTCGCAGCGAATCCACCAGTTTTTCCGGCCCGTCCCCGAAATCGAAAACGGGTTCTTTTGTCGGCACCTGTTGCACGTTCGCTGAATATGTGATACGTCCACCGTCAGAATCTAGTACGCGCATTTTCGTCGATGATGTCCATCGTCCAGTTTGCGTACCAGCGGGGTTAAAGCGAAAGTGAATGCGACCGTCAGCGCGAGCGAACTGCTCGTAACAGTTAAGGAATTCGAGTATCTTCTTATTCTTGCGGAGGCCGTAGAGAGACGCGGCAGCGACGCCAAACTTCTCCTTAGCGAAATCCGTGGCATAGATGACGAGGCATTCCGAGCTAAATTGCGGGCGCTTAGTACGTTTATCGAAAACTACGTGGGGTGCGCCGAGGGTAAGCCAAAAGTGATCCCGGACGACGTTCGTCGCCCCGCTACCTGATGCGCCGAGAGCGTCATCGCCCAGGCCTGTTTCTCTAAGAAACATGTCACGAAAACGATTAACGCGCTGGACGGCTTTTATCCGATGAGAATCAATCCGGCCTCTGTGGACACGCCAGCCTCGTAGCGTCATTTTCTCCGTGATCTCCATAAGTTTCACAAGCTGCCGATAGCGCTCAGAAGCTTTGGGCGCAGCGGTCACCTTCGGAATGAGATTCATTTCACGACCACCTTTTTGATCAGTGACTTGCGCGAGCACTCGATACCGCAAAAGCGAGCTGCGTTAAATCGCTGGGGCCCAACACGTATTCCTTGCTTGCTTCGATTGCTAAACGGTGCGTTACAGAACTCGCAACGTTTCTCTAATGTCTCGCGCGTTTTCTTTCGCTTAATTTTCCACGAATGACCGTTAACTATGCGGCCAATACACGAACCAGAAACCTCGTACATCCTGGCGAGGTCCACGTTACTCATCAACGCTTGCTCCTTCAGCACTCGAATCTCCTGAACTTGCCCCCAAGTCAGTTTCGCGTTCGCTGCATACGGTTCGCTCTTTGGGCCTGAAATCTGTGTTGGCGTACAGCCCGCTTTGCCATCGGTGTTTGGCGGAGCAAGCGAAGGAACAGAATCGTTGCCGAGAAAAACGCGCATCGCTCTTTCGTGGCTTTCCGTCGATTCGCTGAAAAAAGTAGTTACCGCAGACCAGGCACGGCTTAGAATCTGAACCAGTTTTGTCCACATACGAATCTCTCCAGGTTTTCCCTTCGCCAATCCGACGAAGCGTGATAGGTAAAACTCCCCACTTAACTGCCAACTCTCTCCAAAACTTACGCTTCTGCACCTTCCAGTTCAGGCGCACGAATCTTACCTGCTCAAGCGTTAGCTTCTGGCCAAACTTATTTGTTTTCATTCCATACACTCGCCAGTTGTCGGCCACATCTTGACATACGGAAACACGGCCTGCGCAAGGTGCCAGGTGTAAAAAGCATCCTTTGCGTTGTAATCACGCAAAGCCATGGGATCGCACGTCCAATACTCTTCATCCTCCTTGTTGATGTATTTCTCCGTCCGCGGTTTATACAGCGATTTCCACGGTGGAACACAGAGAAGGTCCGATGCTGCTAACTGGAGGGCATGACGCGATTCGGGGAATGCGATGGCGTGGGCCGCGTAGGTATCCATCACAGGCCCGTTGACAACGAACCCCAATCGCCTCAGCAAAGGGATATCCGCCACAAAGTTATGAGCGTACTTAGGATATGAGCTCGCCAACACCTCAGCCAGCGCGTTAACGATTGCCTCGCCTGTCCTACGGCTTTCGCAGGTCGTATCTAACAGGGCCCTAGTTCGCTGATTCGATCCCGCAGGCACAAACGAATCCCATGGCACCGAAACCGAGATGCTGCCATCGGAGATCCCAATCGCCATTACCTTCCCGCTGGAAGGTAAAAACTCGAGATCCACCGCAACAGGCCCCCGAGCCATCCACTTGATCAGGCCCGCGCTTTCAAGGCTAGGATCCAAACATATGCGCCCCGGCATCAAAACGCGCTCTTGGAACGCACGACGCATCCACCGCGCCATCTGCCACTTGTGCATCTGCTTCACGCGGCGAGCAATCGGATGCAAGCCGGTTACGTAAGTGGATTCGTTAAAAGACCACCACGTTCCCCTCATCTCGCTGAGGGAGTCAGGTGGCTTCAACGCTGCCCAAACTTGTGTGCCACTCACCGCCCCGCTTACCTCGCCTAATTGCGCATCGGGCGTCGGAATGACGAAGACGTGGCGAGGCTTTTCCACCTCGATGTAACGAGCGAAGGTGACACGTTTGGCCGCCACCTCAGCCCTCGAAGGCGTATCGCCCGGAGAGAACAAAGCAACGCGGGTGACGCCTGGCCACCGCCTTCGATGGATGACCTCCTTTCCGAAGGGCCACATGTCTAGGACGTGCGGCGCTTCCTTCGGCTCCGTGAAATCTAGATCCTTGTCAGCTTGCGTCCTCCAATCGGTCGCTATCACGATGGGGGGATGACTTTGCCATTCCTTGGACGCCTTCTGGACGTGCATCAAAGATCACTAACATGCTCGGGAACGGCGCCCGGTTGGCTGTTTCGGCCCCTGGCTGCGCAAACTGGACGCGGCCGCGGATGAAAGAAACTTTCACATTTTCTTTACGATTGATGTGATCGTGAAAGTATTTGGTGTCTGTTCGCGCTGGCAGTAACGCGACAACCTTCGCGTGTTTGGATTCCGCAACGGCCTTTTCAATCCACTTACCAATTGTGCGTCCATAAGGCGGGTTCATCCAGCAGACATGACCTGCCCAGCTTTGAGCCAGTCCGTTATCCTGGACGCTAAAGAAACGCTCGCACTTTTTATTGCCCGCGTTAGCGCAAACGTCCAAAGTAAAGCCATGCTCCGCATCGAGTTCTTCAAACAGGTCTAGCGGGGTTTCCCACTCGATAGACGTTGACGTAAACATGCCGCGACTTGGCATCGAATCCTCGTTTCAAAGGGGTTGAGGGCAGTTTTACGACTTGCCCAGGTCGTGCTGCGCGACTAGAAAGGGGCCTCCTCCTCCCCAAACACCGCGCCGTCGCGTGGTCGCGTCGCGTAAATGTTTGTGTAGGGAAACTTAGGCGTTTTCTTGTTAGGCACTTTTTTGAAATACAGGCGCGTTCCCTCTAGCTCGTCAACCGGATCCCCAATGGACTTATGCGCGTTGTCCACAAAAGCAATCACCTTCTCGTGGATCGCAGCTTCGCGCTCCGCAAACGCATGTTTGTCCATAGGCTTGCCATCGAATCCGATGTAGACCGTTTGGCCTTTTTCGCTGTCCACGGATTTATAAAGCGCATACTCTGGACGATTCGCCGCGCTCAGAATACGCACCACGTCCGCCGTCCTACGCTGGGTCAACTTACTGACTAGCTCATAGTTACCCAGCTCAAGGTCGCTTATCTGCTTAGGCAGCGTGATGTACTCGATTGCGCGCCCGGCCTCGCCAGCGTCCTCGCCTGTACCGCGCAGCACAATCAGCGGAAGCTTAAGCTGCACGTCGCCCTTCTTCGATTGCACGATGGTCGCGCCTTTGATCTCGACGAAGTAAGCCACGTCAAGATCCATCGAGAAGGTGGAGGCTTTGGATTTCTCGAAGAGATTGATCCCGCCAAACTCTTGCATCCATGTGTCAACTGTCTCAGTCATGTGAAATCTCCTGAAAATGTCGGACGTGCCTAGCGCACGCCGGTAAAACAAAGTGGCCGAAAACTATGCCCAGCGAAATGCCGAGCACGAAAACGCGCCACGGAAATAAACTCAAAGCGCTACGCTCCTTAAACAAGTCGTCCAATCGAGGGTCACTCATTAGTAGCTCTCCTTGTAGGCAAGTTTAAGAAGCGAGTGTAAAGTGCGGTCGCCTGGCTCAGTTGGGGCCAACAGCGATTCGGCGCGTGACTTGGCTTCAAAGCGCTGAGATGATTGTGTGAGCGTTTTGAAGGAACGGGCCAAAGTTCCATCACTTTGTCTGACACGCTTTGCTTCGCGCGCAAACACAAACGATGCGTTGTCTAGCCAGTGAGACGCGACGCCCTTGGGTAGGTCGATTGTAAACGTTGACCGCTCACCTCCGATTGCCTTTGCGGTGGACGCATCGGCCGAAACGAGCGTTTCACCTGGCGATACCGCCGCTTTAATCTGCGCGTTGCCAATTACGGTAACGCCTCGGAGGCCGCTGAAAGCGTTGAATAAACGCGCTCCCTGAATCGCTACCTCCTTCCAATCCCTTTGAGCGGTGGGTGAAACGGATCGGTCGATGTGTCTAGCAGCTAAGGCAAGGTCGATAACCAGAACCTTAATCGTGCCATCCGACAACGGCTTTTTGAGCTCGTTAAGCCCTTCCACCAGGCGCTTTGTGTACGCATCCCAGTCCTTCGTGTCGCTCATTTCAAGGATGTACTTAGGCACAAGCCCAACGTCCAGCGCGCCCATGATGCCCTCGTGATCGCCCTGGACGATAAGGGTATCGTGGCAATCCACCTTGTCACCGCGCTTGATCACGTCACCTGCGCAACGGGAAGCAGACACGCTAAAAGTGGTCTTACCAGACGCACGCGGGCCAGTGACCAGAATCCTTCGATTGCTCGCTCGCAAGCTATCCGCCGCGCTACTTATCACTGACATGGGCCACGTCCTGTACGTTAGTTACGTAAGAGCTGAGGAGATCCGAAGCAGTCTCCACCAACTCGTTTTTATAAATCGGCAGGGCATAACCCGGCTTGTGCAGGATCACGTAGTCGCGTCCCTCGACGGCGCAGACACCGCTGTAATGCGCCAGCGCCAGTTTAGAGCACTGGTACTCTAGCGGACGTTCGTGGAAGGGAAAGAGTTTCTCGGCACTACTCATCGCTCGCCCCTTTTCTCGGCTCTGTGTAGTGAGCGCCCATAAACTCGCGGCCCGTTGCCGCCGAGAAAACGTGTTTCATAAACGCTTCGATGTCGGGAAAGGGGATCGTGATCCCCGCGCCGTCTTGAAGGATCACGATGCCTTTTTGAGGCACCTCACAAGGGACCACGCGCCACCTAAACATCGTCGTCACCATTCAAAAGAAGGTTGACGATCATCTCGCGGATCTGTTTCTCTGGCAGCCCAATGGTGTGCGAAATCTCTCGCGTTGTCACATCGCTGCCACGCGCTGCAATTAGAGCGCGCACCGCATCTAAGCGGTCCTCGGTGAACCCCTGGCCCTCGGCCTGATCTGTTAAACTCAAAGCAAACCTCCCACGTCACACTCCTTAGAAAAGAACTGGCAAACCTCGCCTCGCCATGAGACGCACTCCGCCCTGTTCGGCAAAAACTCCTTAGTGGTATATTTACCCTGGGCCACCATGCCGCGCAAGTCTTTTGTGGACTTTTGTGCGTCCGTGAGAGGGGCAAAGTAGGCCGCGAAATCCTCGCGGGTAAACGGTCTAGGAGCTCGCCGCGAGCGTTTATAAATCACGTCGAAAATCGTCCCGTTGACCATTAAATCCGGGTGCTGCCAGTTCCACACCAGCGGATACCAAAGCGCCTGAAGACCTAGTTTATACGCGATCTCGCTTCCCGCGCTTGGCTGCTCAGATGTTTTGAAATCGACGATGTAACGCCCCGGCTGGATATCGGGCAAACGTTGCTGGGCCATCTCTAAATGCTCGCCCCGCAGGTCCACAACCATATCCACCTTCGCCGTCACATCCGCCCCAAATGTCTTCTTCACAAACTCCTTGACGTCATCTGTTTCGGGGAGCTGTTTTTCCACGGCGAGCACCTCGCCCCAACACTCCCTAGTCCAGTTCGCCATGTACCCTTTGAAAAGGCGCGCCGCTTCCTGCACGTTGACGTTGACGTAGCTAATCGAGTCATTAAACCCGTAGTCAGGGAACTCGCGTCGCCAGCCCTCCTGCATCGCGTGGTACAGACTGCCCACGATGAAGTGATTTTTGAGAATCGGCAGCGTTGACTGAATGTCACGATATCCGCTGTATTTCTGCTCACTAAGAAGAGCGCGGCGGCCGCATCGAGATGCGTTGGACCAGTGAGACATGCCCTGGCCGCTGCCCCCCGAGTTAACCGCGTGGTGCAGCGCTAACTCGTTAGGAGAGAGCAAAGGCTCTGGCGTTACCATTCCGCCCGCGGGCTTCAAAGCGCCTTTCTCGTTTGGAATAAGCTCATGTGGATCAATAGGCATCTTCGCCCCACTCGACGTCTAGCGCGTCTTCCATATCACCGCACGCGGTAAACATCGCGCCGGGATCTTTGGAAATGCGATACAGATGAGAGAGGAGATGCGAAAACGGTAGCTGAAGAGTGAAACGAACCGCTCTGTGAGCATCCGTAAACGCGAAGCACTCGATGATGCAGGCGCCATTTGGAGAGTGGACGAACTCGATGGACACAGGATCGTCAATCACTTAAAACCTCCGGTCGCGGCGGCAGGCACGCAAAGGCATACTGGTTAGGAGATGTGTAGGAGACGAACATGATTGCGCTTTCGAGCTGTTTAAGGTCCAGCGTTACGCTGGCGCTTGGCTCACCATCTCGGCGGCAAACGTCCAAAGTGATCGAATCGTCTTCCAGTTTTCGGAGACGTAGATACGGCCGTGTTACGTCACTCATGGTCTGTGTCCTCGTTTTCGGAGAAAAGATCTGTGGCCAGGGAACGCTCCACATCGGCAAAAAGATCCAGGGTCATGCTGGCTATCTGATTCTCGGTTAGCTCCTTGGGTTGGAAGGTTTCGGTTATGATGCGCTCAGTCTCACCGGCGCCCAGCACGGTGTTGATCTGAGAGACGCGGTTCACTAGCGTGGTAGCCTCGTGAACGAGCGATTCGTCAAACAAGATGTCAATCTGGGGCTTTCGCGAATCCCCTACGCTTTGGAAGCGACCGAGCAACTGGATGACTTGCGCCGGGGCTTGCCTCCACTCGACCAGAAGAACGTTCTGGGCCCACATGAGCCGAACGCCTTCTTTAATTGCCTCCGACGTCGTGACAAGGATCACGTCATCTAACGCTTCGCAGCGCTGAAGGATGGTGTCGCGCTCAGACGTGCTCAACGTGCCATCGATGCGTAACACCGTAGTCTGAGGATCTTCGCTCAGATGCTTTGCCAGCGATGCAGCCAGGCTACGGTGGTACGTTATGAGAACTCGCTTCTTTACGTCGGAGCCGAGCTGATCGATCCAATCGAGGGCAACGTCCTCCAGATTCGTTTTCTGGCCCGGTATGTCCAACATGCGAACGTTCAGCGCCGGTAGGTCCGCCGCAATATCCGCCCGTGTGACACGATGCGAGACGTAGCTGACACGTTTCGCTAGGTCGTCCATCTTGCCAGGGATACCGTTTCCGATCATGGCCCCGTAATCGGTCTGCTCAATGCCGCAGTAGTCGGCGGCGAATTTCCATGAGATACCGCCACGCCGATTCGGGAACCCCCAGGTGCGCTCTCCGAACAAGAGACGGAGCGGGTTCCAAATCTGTTTGACCACCGTCGGAATGAGCGTGGCCGAGAGACCTAACGCGGGGATCACTGGATTCGCACGAAGCACCGCAGCGATAGACCGTGACTGCTTACTCATCGGATCCCGCAGGTGGTGGATCTCGTCGATGATCAGGTAGTTCCAGCCTTTGGCGGCGACCTCGCGCAGAAGATCGTAACTGACGACTTGGATCCTAGACTTGAAAGCCTTGTCGCGCAGCTCCTTTGCTGCCTTGGTCCCTGATTTCGTTTCGCGCCCCATCTCGATGGGCAACGCCTCTAACCCGGCCCACCTCTGAAACTCACGACACCAGTGGCGACGCACCAAAGCGGGGCAAACGACTAGGATCCTGGGAACCTCGCCGCGGACCACAGAGTACGTGTTCTCCTTCCTGTGGTGCGCCTCCACCGCTTTGATGGCCGTGGCCGTTTTACCGCAGCCCGTTCCGTATATCAGAAGCAGGCGATTCGTGGCCGAATCCACAAACCGCTTCACACCCTCTGATTGGGCCGGGTACAGCTTGAGACGACCACCGAGCTCGTTTGCCATGGATCCACGCTAGACGTGTCTGGGATCCGCGACAAGTAAACCGCGTCACTTTTTTTCAAAAATCCACTAATGGTCGGAGATGCGCAGCTAACGTTTCGTGAGATGTCAAGCCGCACCGCGTCAGGGAGTGTGAGCCCAACACGAAGGTATACTCAAGATAAAAAAACGCGGTACCCCACCTGGTACCCCCCTTTTTCGTAACGCGCTGTGTCTAGGATCCTAATAGAATGGCTGTCAGATGCATTATAAGCGATATTTTATTCTAGTGAGGCCTATTTACTCCTTGCTTTGGGAGCAAGAGGCCAGGGGTTCGAATCCCCTCGCTCCGACCAATAGCGGCACTTTAAGCGGTTTTTTCAACCACGAGTTTGAGGATGGTACCCCCCTTGGTACCCCCCACCCCCAGGTACCGCGCCCGTTTTGCCCACACCGCATCTAATGAGTAGAAAGCGTGATGCGCTGCGGCAACGCTCGCCGTGAGAGAATCCCATCCGTGGATGTAGTGGGCCGAGCTATCGAGCTCCTTGTGGCCCTGGTGAAGCTTGACCGCGAAGGCGTTGCCGCACTCAGCCCCGCCTCTGTAGACCGCATGGCGTAGGGAGCGCGCCGAGATGGTGGGCAGCCTCACTCGCTTGCAAGCCTCCCTCAGCACCTTGTCCATCCGGTAGGGGCGCGGGCCGAGATTCTGCATGGCCGCCCAAGCCTCATGTGTCAGCGCCACCCGCCTCGGTCGGCCCCACTTACAGGCCCACCCCGGCAGGTCTAGGATCTTGGCGATACCGTTTGGCACCTTCTCTTCTGGATCGCGTGCCATCGACGTTTCGGCTTTCATACTCTCTTCATAGCGTAAGCCGGTAGAAATAATAAAGAACGCCTGATAATAAAGACGCGCGTTACTACTTATCTCGTCAAAAAGCTGAAAGATTTCTTCCTTTGCAACGCGCCGCCCCGCTTGCTTCTCGTTGGGCGGATCGGCAGGCAGCTTTGGAACCTTCGGGAAGCAGCGGATCGCAAAGCCGCGCTCGTCTCGCAGCTTTGTAAGCACCCGGTGGAGCGCCTGCAATTCCTTTGCGATGCTTTGATTCCGAACCCGCGGCCGCAAATCGTCAGGCCCTCGACGAAACCTCACGTACTCCAGAACTCGATCCGGTGACACGTCTCGGTAGTCCGTGAAGAAACTGCCCAGGTGTCGCCAATACAGCTCCAACGCCTTAACGTGCCCCTTTGCAGGTCTTTGTCCAGTCAACCTCTCAAGGTCAACCTTGAGTAGATACGCGGTATCCAGCGATTCGATGGCTCCTGCTTTCGGCTGTACGTTTCGAGACAATGACGCCATTATCTCGG
Source organism: Agapornis swindernianus (assembly GCA_034783435.1). Lineage (NCBI taxonomy): Eukaryota > Metazoa > Chordata > Aves > Psittaciformes > Psittacidae > Agapornis > Agapornis swindernianus. The sequence continues at coordinate 23,556 of JAVHNG010120329.1, forward strand.
CCTCGATCTGTAACCCTTTTTTCCACGCCGCTGTCTTATTCTTCTCTCCGGTAGCCTTGATAACGGATTGATCTTTATTCTCGATTCGAGAATCCGTAACCTTAACGTACCAGTTTGCGCGGCCAGGTCTTTTGAGAATTCTCACAGCATGTCCTTCTCAGGCACCCATCTGAAAATCTCAGCCTTCCCGCCCGTCAGGTAAAACTCATCCCACTGTAAGCGAATAAACGCGTAGCCCAGCGGTTTGACGACGACAACGTGCTCCGATCCCACCGCGTCCACCATTGCAGACACGCCCCAGGGGCGCACCTCTTCCACGATAGCCAACACGCCTCTTAAATACTCGTTAACCTTCGCGTCAGCCTTAATCTGTATAATGTCGCCAAACTGTAAAACACGTTTCGGATCGCTCACTTGATAAACTCCTAGATGGTGCAACATTGCACAAAAGTCTCAATAGCACGCTAGGATCCTAATGTCAAGAGCGCAATGTGACAAACGTGTGACAAACTGAAAAAAAGAACGGCGAGTAGCTTAAGGTGACGTTTTGCCGCGTTAGCCCCTAGTTTGCCTACTGTCTCAGACCTGTGCCTAGATGGCCGAACCACCAAGGGAGGGCCGAATGGCCGACGAAGACAAGAAGCAGGCAGGTATCGAGTTTGTGAGACAGAAGTTAGCGGAGGTAGGCTGCGAGTTTCAGGTCGCCACGGCGTCATGGCGGTACAGCGGCCAGTCGCTTGTGGAATCTCAGCTTGCGCGCATCTGGGCGGCCGAGTCGCCTTTTAGCTCTCACCTGCTAGGAGAAGCTATGAGCAACGTTGCCTTCTACGTGAAAAAGAAAGAGGTAATGACGATCCAGAAAACGATGGCAAGTTATGACGCTGTTCCGCAAAGTGACACCGTTTTACGCACGTGGCTGAAATTGCTGGAGCGCATGGGAACTGGGGGCCAGCATCACGAAGCCTCGGTGCTCGTGATGAAGCAGTGGATCTGGCAAGTGAAGCAAGCCGTTGCCCAACGCAAGGCGCGCTACCATGTCACGCCTATCTTCTGGAGTAGGGAACAGGGCACAGGTAAAAGTTTCAACGTGCTTAGGATCCTAGAGCCGCTTAAGGTCTTCACGCGCCACTTGTTCGTTGACGCCCTGGACGACAACTTTGGAGCGAGCATGATGGCAAATACTTATGTTGCCTTTCTCGACGAGTTCGCCGGCGCGGACAAGGTGAACGGGGCCAAGCTTAAAGCCCTCATGTCAGGCAAAGAGATCCAGCAGCGCGGTATGCACAGCATGACGGGCATCAGTGTGGACAACCGCGCTTCCTTCATTGCCACCTCGAATGAGGATCCGCCGCACGGATTAGAGGACGTAACCGGAGCTCGTCGATTCTGGAGCGTTCACTGTTCTGGCAAGTCAATGCAGAAGGATGCGGCAAGACGTCGTGCCTTCGACGCTTTGGACGTCGCTGGCATATGGTCGTGCGTCCGCACAGACGATCCCTCGCCCATGGAAACGGCGCCCGAGCGCCTCATCTCCTTCATGGACCACGTTCGGGAGGATGCGCTGAGGGCAAAAACCAGCGTGGAGGCCTTCGTTGGCGACGAATGCTTCAGAGATAGTGAGGCCGAGCAGATCCCGCTGAAAACGTTTAGGGAGCAGCAAACGCGCTATGCTTGGGAAACGAAGCAGGTACCGCTGAAAGGATCCTACAGGACGTATGCGACCGCGCTAAGAAATGCGGGCATCGAAGTTGTGAACTCGAAGGGATACTGGTACGTTAAGGGTGTCCGCATTCGTGACGACGGGGCCGCATAGCGCCTAGATGCCTCGTGGGTTACGATAGGTGACGATAGGTGATCGCAAATCGTAACCCACGATGTTGACCTAAGAGCTTACTGGACACGTTATAAGGCATCTTTGTCTCTCAGGTGACGAAAGTGAACGCTTTCAAAAAGTTGTAACATTCTAACCTTCTAACTCTAATCGCTTTTTTCTGACTCAAGTTTCCCATATTCAGTTAACCGATTTCAAGACCTAATTAGGTTACGATTGACGATCACCTATCATCACCTATCGTAACCTTTTTGCCTCTGGATCCTCTCTGGATCTTAGTAAAGTAGATAGAAACGACGATTAGAGACACATGTTCCAATCTTTACAAGGTCAGCCGTAAAAGAGCTACCCAGGAACTTTTTTCAAAAAAACGCCCAGGACGTGCCTGGGCGCTGATTAGCTACGGGGCTAGATGTTGGGTTTCGGCACGTCTCTCAGCGCGTTAGCGTGTTCGCCTGAACACCGCCTCAATCGCGGCCAGGATACCGGCGCCATGATTGCGCACGTTTGCGAGAATGGCTCCGCTCTGAGGATCCAGCCCGCTCAGATCCTTGTCGATCAAACTCTCAAAAACGTGAAAGAGCGCGTTAGCAGCGTCCTTCAGGTCGCCACTACGGTCTTCGCCCAGAGCCTCCACAACGCCCTTGGCCGACTCAAAAGGGTCTCCGTAGGGCCCAACCCACTCTGGCTCTGTAGGTGCGTCCTCAGCCTCCGCAGGCGCGTCCTCAACCTTAGTAAGGCTCGATGCCGAGGCGGTGTCTGAGCCAGCGGAGCTCTCGGGCGGCGCCTCCGCGTCGGATCCGCTGGCCCCACTCCCAGGGACTAAAGGGGCATCGGAACCCGTGTCCACGCCGAACGCATGAGGATCCTCACTAGCGGCAACTGGCTCCGACGAAGCAGATACGGGGGGCGCTGACGAACTCGGCTCCTCGGTCGCATCGCTCGCTTCCGGTGAGGGCGCCTCGTTTCCATCGCCTAGCTCGCTAGGGTCCACATGGATCTCAGGTTCCGATGCGGTGGCCTCGGCCTCTTTCTCGCTGGAAGGATCGTCATGTGCTTCGGCCGCCAAGGGGGTCTCCACCGCAGGAGGCGTCTCCACCTCGTCGGTCTTAACTTTCTTGGTCTCGACAGGCGTGGTCACGATTTCGTCAGGCATTGGTCTCTCCAGTTAGGTAACGTGCCTTCTTGGCGCGTAAGCTGAAACGCAAAGATACGCGAATATCCATAGCTTAACTCGCTTTCCGCGTAATATGAACTTCTCCGTCTAGGATCCTAGAACGTGTGAGCTCCACGATGACCTCCTTAAGCTGGGCAATCTCGGCTTTCAGACACGTAATGTCGTCCCGCGGCCTCTCTGTCTCAACCCACTTTTTTCGCTCACGGTAGAGCCAACTGCGCGAGATCCCGTATTTCGCACTCATTTCCTGTGTGGTGGCTCCCGCCTCGTATTCGCGCATGATCGCGCCTAGCTGCTCAGGAGAGATAAGTTTGCTCCACGGTTTGCGAAGGTATGTGCGTGGCGTTTTAGCTGCTTGTGTCATAAACGTTTCTCGTTTCTCGTCAGGGCCCTGGATAAGTAGAATTGTAGGCTTCGCTTTTTCTCCGTAGGTTCTGCCCAACGACGTAGCCGCCCGTATACGCCACGTTGTCAGGTTCTCGTGTTAGTACCGCATTACCGTCCGCAAAGACGTATCGGACAACGAAGGGAACCCACGCTGTAGGCCCCGGATTTAATGACTGGTTGATAAAAAGGGTCTCCCCAACTTGAATGTTCCACAGAGAGATAGGCGTGCCCACGTTGACCGTTGACGTACTTGGAGTGTTTGGAGTGTTAGGAACCGTAGTGGTCGAACCCGTAGATCCGCCCGTCCCCGACGTAGATCCGCTGCTTCCAGACGAACCGCTCGTTCCGCCAGTTAATACCGGGATCACGGGGTCAAGAACCCCGCTGATTATGTTACCTAAAAGTGGCATCCGTCCCCTCCTGTAGGATCCTGGTTCCAACGCTGGGCGCCTTATAGCTGGCAGGATCGCTCTCCGCAACCCCGTTAGTGTACTTTTTTGCAATCGTCCCTAAAGCGTCCACATCGCCCTGTAGCGCACCTTCCAGCGTGGCCAGGATCGCTCGTGCCTCCGTGAGATCGGTTGCATGTAATACGCCGCAGCGCGTCAAACACGGATGAGCCCGCTTCGTCTGACGAATCGCTGTTGCGATCCTTATCAGTCCGCACAACGCCATACCGTGCGTAACGAACTCGAATCCATCTCTAACGGGGATCGCTACAAAGTTTTCAGAGATCACGGTCTCACGGATAAGTGTGTTCATAAGTAAGCTTACTCAGTTTCTCTGTTATACTCTAGAGAGCATGAGAAGCGCTGTAGGAACCAACCTCGTTAGCTCCGGCCTCCTAAGCCGTGTGAAACGCTTTCGCTCTCTGGGTCTCACTTTCATGGTCTGCGCACCGTTACAGTGTCACGATCTCCGAACCGCGATTCGCGATCTCGGGTTTCAAGAAGTCATTCCACCCAGTACCTTCTCCGGGCCAGGATCCGTCATTTACATACGTGACACGCATCCGCTGCGCACCGGCGTAATCTGTCCTCCCGAACAAAGCCTTGGCCCGCATTTTAAACCGCGACAAAGCGAGACACAGCAATCGAGTTTCTCGAAAACGAAACGCAAGCATTTCGCATTAGGAGCTGATTTACTTTCGCAGATCAAAGCGGACACGGGGATGCATTACATCAAGTCCGTAACGGTTACGTTAACAAACCCCAAGATCTTTATTGTCGCGGATACAGACGTGTTGATGCACATGGGCGAACGCACCGAGATATGTAAAAGAGCAATTGCGAGACGACGCGCAGCGAATCAGTTTCGCATCTCCATGATCGCTGAAACGTTGCAAGGCGACGTGACCTATAACGTAACCTGGGAAACGGGAACTCACTTAACCGCCGAGGCCAAAGTGGATGCGCTCACCAACTTGAAAGCCAAACTAAAATTACTTGACGGCGACATAAAAGGCAACGCAATTGTCGGCAAAGCCCTAGTCTGGGGAATCGTCGATGACATGTGGCTTGCGCAGTCAGCGGATCAGGATCCCTTACCTGGCCCCGAACGTGTCAACGTGACCACTAGCCTCCAAGGTCTACCGTTAACGGATATCGATGAAGAAACGGCAACACATCTCATTAACGACACAGGTGAGTGCGATGACGGGATTTAACGATACGCTGAGGGGTTTTGGCCACGGTATCGAGCGCGTGATCAATACCGTGATCGAAGCGCGAGATTCGGACGAAATCTCACCTCCCGACATTCCCGAATCGCAAACTTTCAACGCCGTTTTCGAGCGTAACAAGGATTTTATCGAAAACTGTGCAGGCCCGTCAACAAGCGCGACCGAGGTGAAACTAGGCGAACCTCCAAGCGACGAAATGAAGGCATCTGAAAAGGTTCCTGCGATCCCAACCGTGTTAAATAACGTGCCTGCACAAAGTCCCTTCGCATTGCGCAGCGGGCGCAGTTCTCACGATTCTAAACAATCTTCTAACGAATCTGAGAAACGTGACGTACTGACGCCTTTAGAAAACGTGACGGTGAGAAACGGAAACGAGACGTTATCTCCAACACGTTCTCAAAGCGTCGGATCACGCGATTCTTTTGAGGGTCGCCCTCGCGTAGGATCTATTGAAATCGGCAGCGTCAACCCTCGTAATTTCAGAACGGCCATCCAGCTTGGAGAACGTCCGCGGACCGAATCTCAATCACTGGGCACCGTGGATGAATATCTAGCAGGGCGTCAAGATCGCGTCGTGCGTCGCCGCGTCGTCCTCCCTTACCAGATCACTCTAGCCTTCGGAGCCGCTTCAATAATCGGCGTAGGTATCGGAATCGGCATCTTGGTAATCAGCGTCCGAAACGCTGTTTTCCTACGTGGTCCGAAGGCAGGTCCACAGCTACCAGAGATCAAGGATCTTCTCATCGAAGCGAATGCGAAACTAACGACGTTAGTTAACGCGCTTCCCCGACGTTTAAAACTATGACGGGTCAACTAAGGAAGCGGAGTTACTTAACGCCTTTGAAGCCGCAAGCCTCCGTTTCTCTTTAACCCCCGCATCACACAATGTGGCCTCATACTCTAATCGCGTCACGACACGTCCCTCTGGCGCGATCAAACGTTTCTCCCAAGTTCCGTTCTTTCGCTCCTTAGCTTCGACCTTATCTAAAATGGAGACGTGAAACGGATTAACGCACTGATGATCCATGCACGTTTTCTGCATCACGCTCTTGTTACTCACGGATCCCACAAACGCTAAGAAAACGAGTTCACGTCCACCGCCGTTAGCTGCTGGTATATGCCACGCATCTTCTTCAAGGTACCAATGACGTTGCGTAACGTGATTAGATAACGTGAAATCCGAGACGTCGCTTAAGCGGCTTTGCTCGTCTCCGAAAACTAAGGCATCCGTTAGGATCTTTTTCAACTCCGCTTCCTTTAACTTGACGGCCTTCGATTTCGTCAAACGTTTCTTTTTCGACGATATCCGCCGAATGTCTGCGCGTCGTGGCATACATTGAAGATAACGTTTTTGGATGCGCCAGGTCAAGCGATGGGGGGTAGGGAGATAGTGACGATTCTGTAACTTTCCAGGATCTCAGACCATTTTTACCGGGCACGATAAAAAGAGCGCGCTGGCCTGCGAGACTCTCGACAGTTGCGAGCCAAACGCGGCGAAAAAAAAGGGGGGCTTGCGCCCCCCAATTTCGTTATCTGATTAGGCTCGCACCCCGTCGATAGCGATGCAGAAACTCTCATACTGGCGCAGCGTATCGGCCACAACCTCTAGTGAAGCGGAGCCATTAAGCCCGTCCTTCTTAAGGTTGCGCAACTTGACCACCATACGGGCCGTTTGCGACCGGGCGCGCACGCTGTACTGGACGCCGTTGGAATTGATCTCGCCAGTAGCCTTGAAATTCTTGGTCTCAACTGTAAACTGCATTGGAAACTCCAGTGAGGCTAGCTGGGCGACTTGCCTAGCGCGATTGCCTCACACACTGACATTATCGGATGCAGCCTAAACAGGTTGCCGAAAACGTATGGGCCAGTGTCTTTTTTTCGCGGCCCGCGACCGCTTTATCGCGCTGGGCTGAGAGCCGGCCCCCAATACCCTTTAAGCGTGCCCTCAAGCCTGGCAACGTGATCCCCAAAGTCTCCGATGGGGATCTCGCAATGCCGCCAGTAGGCGCCCTCACCCTCAAGGTAAAGCCTGGCGCACTCGGATACGGCGAGCACGTCCACTCGCAAGCGGCGCGCCCGCGTAGCCTCACCTGCCACCTTACCTACGTAGCGAAAATGCTCAGTCTCAAGGCGGTGAAGGATACGGATAGGTTGGCCATCACGGTAGCGGTGCGGGCCTAGCTGCGCAGCGCGGTCAAGATCCGCTACGTCGGCCCGATCCGCGCTCCTAGCTTGTTTTTGAGAACGCGAGCCGGTTACGGCCCGGTCGGCAGCGCGATTAGGTGCTGGCAGCTTAACGTCCATAACGCGAGCCTAACGAGGCAGGCCGCGGGCTGTCAACCGTCGTGAGCCGTTTACGCGATGAAAAACGGGGCTCGCGCCCCGTTAGGATCTCAGAGAGATATCGACTGAGAGATATCGTCCTTGTCAACCGTAGCGAATTTCGTCAAACAGGCACACTTGAAGAAATACGTCGGCATCTTCAGCATCGTACATTTTCTCGCCCATAAAGCAAGCGGAGAATCGCGCTGGATATCGCGCAGCTAACGCCTGAAGGCCGCGCTTGACTTTTGTCTTCGTCAGAGTGTGCGGGATATGGCTGTTGTCATTTATGATCTCGTTAAACGTGTTAGGGCTGTTATCCTCAACGGAGTTAAACGAACACTGTTGGCACCAGTAGCGGATCGCGCCGTCGATAGCGCAGTGGATCACGTCGTCGATATCCTTCGCGGAGACCTCAATCGCGACCTTGATGGGGAATTTCTGCATGGCAAACTCACAAGGTAAACTCAAAGGTTGAAGGGGCAGCGCAGCGGCGAGTTTACCAGACTCCGCTGCGCTGCATTAGACTTACGCATTAGGATCTCAGTCAGGTTAACGAATTTTACATGGCTCACGCATTTATTTTGTGGGCAGCGGAATATCTTTTGTGGGCCGCGCATTTAATAGGTGGGCAGCACTTTAAATCTCGCGCCCGTCGGAGTTTACCGTGGTCGATACGCTCAACGCTCTTACCGCTCTAGTGATCTCAGGCAAGCTATCGTGCGGCGAATATGCCGCCCGCGTCAACGCGCTGCAAGCTGGCCAGTCAACGCAATCTGACACTGATGGTGAAAAACGCGTGCCTGGCGAACCTTCCACCGATCCTAGCGACGTATGCCCAGATTGCGGCGCAATCGACGATGCCGACACCATTTATGTAGGCTGTTGCGAGGACTGCTATCAAACGACCTGTACCGAGTGTGGCCAGTTAGGAGAGAGCCTTCTTCTCTGCGCCCGATGCGTTGACGAATAATTTAACCCATTAGTATCGCGCCCGTTTACGTTTAGTGAGGCATTTCACCTCTTAGGAGTTTACCATGAGCTATGTACCCGTTGAAGGTGTCGTTTATGTGCGCGATAGCGCCAATTTGCTAGACTTGGTACTCAAGGCGCGGGCTGCGTTGCATGAGCTGAACAAGCTTGTGGGGCGCAAGAAGGCTAACGAGATCTCGCACGGTATCGACGTTGAGACGCCAATGTGGGTTGTTACCCAAATTCTCGTGGACGCGATAAACGAACACGCCGCTGCGGGTTGGGAATTTGTTTACGAGGACGGCAGCCTTAGCTGGCAGTTTAACGAGGACCACTCGTTTTTGAAGGAAGAAGGACGTAATGGGCGATAGCGCGATCTCCCGCTTTATCTAGCCCATCACCAATAGAATAGTGTAGGTATTTCATGAGTTTGCGTGACAACGCGGTGTTGCGAGCCTATCATCGCAATCAGGCATACGCGGCCCAGCGTCGGTACGCCGCTATGTCTGAGACAAGTCAGCGCGTGTACGCGATTCGGCATCCCGAGTTTGTGTCTCGATTCGGCAACGTCGTGCCAGAATCGGTGCGTTTTGCCATGGCCGACGCGCCCGACGCTGATGCAGCGGATGCCATCTGGGATCGCTACGTGCGCGCTGAGATGCAATCGTCCACGTCGCGCCACCTAGCGCGCCAGCGCGTTAGTTTCGGTGAGCGCGTGATCCTGGTATTCGTGGCGCTGTTAGTTGCGCTGTTCTTTGGCGCTTTACTGAGCGGAGTAGGCTACGTGGCAGCGGGCCATGCCGGCGCGCTCACTGGCGGTGCCGTCGCCTTGGCAGCGTATTTTGCCTACGCGATACCGCGCCTCTTGAGCGGTTCGCGCTGAGGGATTGCGTTGACGGTTGGCGTTAGCCAACGTGCCAGCAGACGTATCGAAAACGTAGGCTCTGGCCCAGATAACGCGGTGCGCCTTGACGGATCTCGGACGGCAGCCTAATTAGGATCTTGTGTGGCCGTGGAAGATCCTGGGCGTTATCTGGCGCAGTTAGATAACGAGTTATGTAACTCGTTATGTCGTCGAGAGGTCTAGCTGAAGTGTCACAGTTCTGTCACAAGTTTATGTAGTGTGGTTGCGAGCCTGGCGCTAAGTTATAGGCCGGGCCCCGTTCACGAATTGGGCTGGCTTGGCCTGGAGGAGCGCAGGGTGTCAAAAGTCTCAGAGGTGGCAGTTTCGCGCGCCGTGAGCCAAACGATCAGCCGGGCTCAGGCGCGCAGCGTAGGCCATATGGCTGCCGAGGCGTTTTCGGCCCGTGCTCAGGGAGATCGGAATTATGCTGATCTTCTCGCTAATTTGTGGGCCCAGGTGGATCGGCTGATGGCCGATATCGACGGGCCGACGCTCACGACGACGGACCGGGCTAAGGTGCTGGCGACGGTCGCGAGGATCTTGCCGCAGCTACAGGCTGCCGAACAAAGCTGGCGAATGTCGATAGGCGAGAGGTCGATAGCATCGTTAACTGGGCGCGAGCTGAGGGATATCGTCCGGGCCATCGACTGTCGCGAGCCGGGGGCTGATGCCCAGGGCTCACGACCGGGGGGTGCGAGCCGGGGGGTCGGCAGCAAGTGAGCCGGTTTCCCCTTGGGGTGGCGGCGGGGATCGGTTAGTACCCTCTCACCTACGCAAAGTAAAAAGTAAAAGTAAAAAAAATACGTAACTAACCCGCCTTTCAGAATCCTAATTAGGCGAATTAAACGAATCCGTCAAGTCTCGATGCGTCATCTCGTCAGCTTTACTCACTCCTTAAACGGCTCCGACGGGTAATGCAACGGTCCACGTTCCCGCGTCCACCGTTTAATCAACGTGCCCAAACGTGTTAGCTCCTCATCAAGCATCTGAGCCGCCTTAACGCGATCTCCATCGTGAGATTTACTTGACGCCTTAGCTTCGGTGTAAGCCAAAACGAACAAGGGTCTAAGATGCCATCTAAAATTATCCAACGTGCGTTTCTGCGCCAGCTTAACGTCTCCAGGATCTTTGGAATCCATGTCTCGCTCACCCGCTTCGACAATAGATTTCAAAGTCTTAACGAGTGAGCTCATCTCCCCAAGTTGATCCATCACGTTCTCTTGTCCTCGTCTCTCATCTCGTCACGGATCTGGCGAAACGCTTCAATCATGTCTTCCTCATGCGTTTCACCATTGTCACGCCCCCTCGCCTGCGCAATCTCGTAATACCGCCTTAGGATCCTAAGCCTCCGCTCCGTGTCCTTCTCCGTTTCCTTCACGTCTCGCCCCTCTCGTTAGGATCTGGCCTCACCAGAGCCGTTTAACGCGCCGTAAACCTCCAAGTCGCTTCTACCACGTTCCAGGATCCTAGTCAACCCTTGCCTCCCCATCTTTTTTGCCTCACCTTTTTCTAAATGAACCGCGGAGATCCAAAGCGCCCGTTCTCAGGCTCGTTAGCTATACGTCCCATGGCGGCAGAAGACACGTCATTTGTCACGGATTCGTGGGCCCGTAGCTTCCTTCACTCGCCTTCCATACGGAACGTTCCCGAGGATGTTTACAAACTCGAAGTCAGAGCTCGAATCAACAGGCTTATAAAGAAGAGCGTGTGCCTCGTGTTATGCGACGCAAAAGAAACAAAGCACGTAAGCGGGTTCACAATCTTCGAGCCTCCAAAAAACGAAAAATCGCTAACGATTCTCCATTACATTTTAATTCACGCGAACCTACAAGGTAACGGGTTTGGATCTAAGTTATTTAACCTGGTTCGCCAAACGTGTAACACCCCCGAGGATCCTACGTGGTGCACGCATTGGACAATTCCGATGAAGCACGTAATTTCCAAGTGGAATCTCATCTTTAACCCTTTTCTTCTTGAGGTGACTTAATGGATTCTTTTAAAGCAATTCCGATTCGTGAGATCACGATGAAAAACGGAATTAACATCGGCGGATTTCAATATCGCACTTACCAGAACGGGCCTCAGTGGGATTTACACTTACATCCAATCGGTGGATTCGTGTCCCTAACCTTCAAGGACACCTCCACGACGTATTACGTATCGCTGTCTCAGGTTGAGATGGTCGAAGGTTTTGTGTTCGGTGGTCCGCGCCAAGTCGACAACGGTGTTCAGGCAGTTAACCAGTATCTAACGGAATCTCAGGGCCTTGTTCCGAATCAACACAGGATCTCAGTTCCCGATGCTCCGATTCGCCAAGTGGATTCCGCAACGGATCTTGGAGGGCCCTCCGAATCAGACAAACGCGCTAAGGACGCGCATTTCGGTACGAAAGCCAGCGAGCCGGTTAGCCCCTCACCTCCGAAACTTGAGCCCAAATCGCATTCTATCACTAATGAGCCCGTAAAAAAGAAGCGCGGCCGCCCGCGCAAGATCCGCATCGAAGCTGCCGAGACACTGAGCTAACGGCTTAGGATCCTAGATGCTTAACGTTGACCATCTCAGTGAGATAGAGAAACGCGCCATTCGGCGCGAATACCTAGCTCGTTGCCAAACTGAAAATGCGTCAACGGAGCACCTAGAGCCTACGGATCGCGAATTAGAGATCGCGTTACGTATCGACGGAGAGCTATTCGATAAGCAATCCGCGTTCCTCGATTCGCCTCACCCCCGAAAGGTTGGATTCTGTAGCAGACGCGCCGGCAAAACGCTTTCGCTCGTCAAGGAAATGTGTAGGGTTCTGCTACGGAACCCCACAAGCTTTCAAATCTACTTTGCCCAAACGTCACTCGCCGCGAAAACCTATACGTGGGCAAAACTCAAAGCGATGATCCGAAGGCTGGAGCTTCCCTTCGCGTGGAACGAGCAAGATCTCTGGATCACGCATAAGCGTGGCGAGGGTAAGATTCTCCTTCGGGGGGCCGAGGACGACGATAACTTAGACAAGCATCGCGGGCCAGCATACTTGCGGCTTTACATCGACGAAGCAGGGCATATCAAAAAGAACATCGAGAAGATCATCACGGAGGTTGGCGGGCCTGCGATGCGAGAATGCAACGGCATCGCGTTGATGACGGGAACAGCCGGAGACCAGCGCAGCGGATATTTCTTCCGTGCCTGCGAAGGTGAGATCCTGCGCAAAAGCGACGGTCTACCCGTCTGGGAAGTTCACCAGTGGGACTTTCACGCAAACCCTCACATACCTCCCTCAGCCAAAATCGAAGCAAATATCATCGACGAGGACGGATACGACGGTCCCGATGATCCTCGCTTCCTTCGCGAATACAAACGCATCTGGGCTGTGGACACAGAGCGGAGGATGTTTGCGTTCTCACCCGCAAAAAACGTCTATAACTGTGACCTCGATGTAGACCACGAATGGCATAGCTTGTTAGGTCTCGATTTTGGATGGCAAGACCAAAGCGCGATTGTCCTCGTTTTCTACAGTCTCACGCATCCCAACGTGTATATCGCGGAAAGCTGGGCTAAAAAGCATCAGTTTACAGATGACATCGCGGCGAAGATCATGGAATTCCGTCAAAAGTACGGTGTTTCACGATACGTAGGCGATGTGGGCGGTTACGGCAAAAGCGTTCAGGTCCATCTCAGACGAGATTACGGAATCCACGTCGCCGCAGCAAAAAAACGCGAGAAACTAGACCATCTAGCGTTCTTTAACAGTGCGCTGAAGCGTGGCGAACTCCTAATCAAGCAAGGCGACGGCCTGGTAGCGCAATTCCCTCGCGTAGAGTGGAATAGTTCGCGAACAGGCGCCGCCAATCACGCAAAAGACGACCGATGTTTCGCCGCCCTTTACGGATGGCGTGAAGCAAAATCGTCTGGCGCTGCATCTCAGGTCACAAAGAAAAAAGACGTCAAACAGGACGAACTCACTCAACTTGTCATCAAGGAAAAACTCGATGTCCTCAACTCCAGAGACGACGAAAAGCAATACGTCCACAAAGCAGTGGAGCGTAGAAGAGATAACACAGCTTCTCGAAAGCGTCTCTCGTCATTCCATCAGCTCGTTGCGCGTAGGCGACCTTGAGATACGTGCAAACGTGTTAGAATCGCATAAGCCACCGCCTTCGGGCATTCCATCACGTTTTGCCAACGTGGCTGGGCCCCTTCCTTCACGCGATCCGCAGGTCTTCAAAGACCTCGACGCCTGATTAGGATCTTGACACATGAGTACGCTCAAACGCTCCGAACGCTCCCTCACGATGAACCGAAACGAGTTCGTCAATCCATTAGGATCTCAGTTAGCGAAAGCGACTAAGGAAGCGATCCCCTGGTATACCGCAAACGATCCAGGCAAGGAACTGACAACATTTGTCAAAAACTTGGCGACCAGCTCAGGCGGCCGTCTCTACGACAATCTCCGTTACTTTTCGATGTACGCAAACACAAACTTGTTTGACACGTTAGATGTCGACGGAGACGGAACGCCAAGTTCGGGAGACTACGCCAAAGCGCCTCTCATGGTGGATAACCAGATTAAGATCCAAGTTGACACCACGGCAGGCAAACTGATTCAAAGTAACTCCCGAATCAACATGTTGACGAATCACGGAGACTTTGCCCTTTGGCGCAAAGCCACTAAATGCGAGGCCGCGATTCAAGGCGAGTGGCAACGCATTAAACTTTATAAAAAACTACATCAGGTCGCCAAGGACGGACTGATATGTGGAAACGGTTTTCTGAAACTCTTCTTAGATTCTAAAGAGGAATCGCTTGCATGTCAACGTGTATTTCCTAACGAGGTTTTCGTCGATCCGCTCGAAGCAGCGACAAGCGATCCGCAAAAGATGTATCAGATGCGCTACGCATCTCGTGACGTAATGGTCGCTCGTTTCCCCGACGCAGCCGAGACAATTATGAAGGCAAACGTCGCCATGCCCCCGGTATTTCCGTGGACCATGTATGCAAGCGGACAAATCGAGGTCGTGGAAGGTTGGAGTTTACCTTGCGGAGATCGCAAAGGGCGTCACGTAATCGGCTGCGCTGCCGGAACGATTCTCGACGAGGAATGGCCCTTTGACGTATTTCCCTTTGTGCATTTCAAACCCGCTGATTCGCCTCTCGGATTCTATGGCGATGGCCTCGTCTCACAAGTGGAGCAGGCGCAGAAATCACTCAATCAAATCCTAAACGTGATGGACGAAGGGGCCACGCTCGCCATCGCACCGTTCTGGATCGTAGCCCAAGGGAGCAATCTCGATCTCAAACATCTTGATAACGTACCTGGCCACATCATCGAAACAACAGGTGCCGATCCCAAATGGATCACTAACGCGCCTTTCCACCAAGCCGCGCCCGTTTACTGCGATCTCTTAAGAACGATCATCAAGGACCAGTTCGGGAACAACACCATCGACACGGGAGGTGAGCCGCCGATTAACCGAATCGATTCCAAACGAGCGCTTCGCGAGTATCAGGATCAGAGCTCCGCGCATATCACGTTGATGATAGACCGCTGGAGCAAAGACGTTTTTGTTGACGCCGCGCAATCCACGTTGGTCCTAGCCCAACAGATTGCGAAAGCAAAGGGAGCATATCCTGTCCTAGTCCAGAAAAACTACCGTCGCGTGATGCAGCTCGATTGGAAGGAACTCGATCTAGCAGCGGATTCCTACATGTTGACGCCGGCCCCTGCCAATCTCTTATCTCAGACACCCGCAGGCAAAACGCAGGATCTGACCGAGATGATGCAGGCCGGCCTCATTACACCAAAACAAGCCCAACGCATGATGCTCGGCCCGCAAGACGTAAATGCAATGCTGGGCGAGGTGGCCGCAACTGAAGAAGACATCGACGACCTCATCGAAGGGTTCGTTGACCGTCAGGAGTACCGCGCTCCCTCTTCTCTGCAAGACTTGCCGACGGGCCTAGTCCGCGTTTCCGACGCTCGCCTGATGTATCGCATCAACGGCGCCCCCCAAGCAGTTCTGCAACTGTTTGACCGCTGGCTCGCCGCTGCCGAGGACACGATCCAACGCTTGCAGCAGCAGCCCGCCCCTCCGCAAGATCCCAACTCACCTCAACCCGAAGGAATGACCAATGGACCTCAACCTCTCAGCCCCGCAGGAAACCCCCCAGGCGCCCCAGTCGTCGCCGTCCCCGACGCAATCCCTCCAGCGGTCCCAGCCGGTACAAACCCCGTACCAGGATAACGGGGCTTCAAAGCAGAATCCGTTTACGCGCCAGGCGCTAGCAGCCAAACGGGCTCAGATCATGGATCAGACACGCAAAGAGCGTAACGTCTCCGATCCGCCCAGAAAAGAGACACAAGCCAGTGACGTGCCTGCTAGAGATCCCCAGCCAGTTTCAGATAATGCTCCACGTAACGTGGATAGCCCTCCTAGCCCTCCTGATAGTGACCTCGCAGCGGAATGGGTGAAGCGGGAACGGGCCATCACAGAGGCCGAGGCTAAGGTCAAAAACGCACACACCCTTGCAGAGAAAAGAGCCGCCGAAGCGGAGGCAAAGGAAGCAAAGGCAGCTAAAGCGCTCACAGAGCTCGAACACGCAAAAAACGAGCCGATGGAGTTCCTAGCTAAGGTCGGCATGACAAAAGACGAATGGGAGGAATTCGTAGCGGGCGGCGGTAAGATGACCGCTCAAGCCAAGCGCCTCCGACAGCTCGAAGCCAAACATTCCGAGATGGAAGACCGCTATAAGCAGCTAGAGGCACAAGCGAAGGAAGCGGAGCAAAAACGTCAAGTTGAGGCCGAAAACGCTGCCTTCCAGCAGCAGCTAGGATCCTACGTCTTTATATCAAAGATCGGCGGTTTGGACTCCGTTCGTCAAAAGCAGGCAGCGGTACGCCAAATCGAGGGCCGAGACATCTCGCTGAAACAGGCCGCGGATCTGGTGGAAAACGAAATCAAGAGTTCGCTCGGGCCCTTGTTGAAACATTCAGATGTGCGGCGTACACTAAATCTCGACCTACGCGATCAACCGGGGCAGGCGGAAGTTCCGCAGGCTAAAACGCTGAACGGCGCTGAAAGCGGAAAAAAACCAGAAGAAGCTGCTCAGGAAGAAATGCCTAAGCCGCTCGATTGGGCCGCTAAGAAGCGCAAAGCCTTCAAACTCCTAGCGGCCGCACAAAAGCGGGCATAGCCCTTAACGGCGCTAGGATCCTACACCGGAGATTCTCGTGGCCGTTGGTATGCAGACCTTTCAGACGCTTTACAAGACTTGTTTTCCGAAACAGGATCTTCCATGGCTCATTCCCTCTAACCTGCCCTTCCTGAATCTCATCCCCAAGGATGATTCAATGGAAGGCGATATAATTGACCATCCGTTCAAGTACGGGGCGGCGCAGGGATACAGCGCGGATTTCGCTACAGCTCAGGCTCAGAGCGGAACCGCGCCCCGCGCCGTTAGGGCCCAGCTTCGCTGCTCGCAGGCCTATGACTTTGTTGAGTTCTTTGACAAAGATAAAGAGTTTGCGTCAGGTGATGGTGCCTACGGCGATCTCATTGTGGAGACGCTGAAAGGTAAATACGCCGACTTTCTCAAAAACATCGACCTCGACGCTCACGCTGGCGGAACAGGTTGGCGAGGCACCGTTGCCGCGATCCCTGGCCAGACCAATCCGTTTACCGGAACAACCCTTCCCGCAAACACGATCGCGGTGGCCGCGGGTTTCAGCTTGGAGGCCGTGTTTGATCAGGACCAGCTCATTCAGGCCGCGACCTACGCTGGCTTTCCTCTCAGCGGTTCGATCTTCCCGCCTGCGGATGGTCGCCTCCCGACAACTCTGTCAAGCGGCGCTCAGATCGTTGCCGTTGACGCCAACGCTCGAACCATCACGGTAACTGACGCCTCGCAGTTTGCGGTCGGCGCGTTCATTGTGAACGCTGGTGGCGCAATTGGCTTTTCTTCAAACAATCTCTACGGCGCAATCATCGGTATGGACGCCTGGAATCCCTACGGTGGCGTCGCATCTAACGATTCCTTCTGCGGAATTAACCGTAGCGTCTATCCGACTCGCCTAGCGGGTTATTCGTTTGACGGTTCGCGTCTCTCGATGGAAGACGCTTTGAAGCGCGCGGCCGCCAAGATGTCTCAGGGAGGGGCCCGAGATTCTAACATCATCTTGGCCAACCCGATGGATTTCGATGCTCTGGACTCAAAACTTATGAGTTCGGTGCGTTACGCCACGGTGGGCACCGCAACCTACGGCTTTAACTCGATTGTGCTGAACACCGCAGCGGGCCGAGCCGACGTAATCAGCGATCCGCACCAGCTACAGGGTTACGCACGCATTATTGATCCTTCCACCTGGCTCTTGTCTCACAAGCTGGATCTGCCGCATCTCGTGGATGTAGAGGACCGTAACATGGAGCAGGCTGCTACGTTTGACGGCCGTACAGCTAGGATCCGCGCGTATCCGCAGATCCGATGCTTCCAGCCGCACAAGAACGCGGTTGTGAAACTCGCGCAGATTGCCATCTAAGTCTCACCAACGGGGTTAGCTACGGGAGGACCATCGACCTCCTATGCTGTAAAAGGGTCTCCTTCGCCCTTTTCCCCTTTTTCACCTTACGGAGATCTCATGCCGCTTCCACATATGGCCGAGGCAAAAGCCTGGGCAGAGCAGATGTGTTCAGGTGCCTTCCAATTCCAGGTGCCTACGCAATCCACCACCGTAAACTATCAAGTTCGCGCGTCAATCCTTCCCGCTGCGCAAGCCCCAACCCCGCAGCTAACGCCAACCTCCACAATGTCACCCGTAAACACGCGGGCCGAGGTATATTGCACGCCCAACGGTTCGGTCGCTGGGGCAACTGGAAACCCCAACCCGATGCCTCGCGGCGTCTCACCGGGCGCTCAGACCGCAGGCAGCGAGTTCCTCATCGACCTATCAGGATTCCCCGCCGACATCGTTAACGCGACGGCGAACTTTATAGGAACCTCTCGCGGTCCGTCCACAACTACCGCTTTGGTGTCTTGCATCGACAACGTTAACAAGCTGCTTTATGTGCAGTGCGTTAACTCGACAAGCGGCGCAGCGGTAGCTCCACCTGCTGGCAGCCTAATCGCAGTTCAGGTCGTGTTTCAGGATTCTTACGCGGTTTAACGGAGTTAACGCATGTCAAACGGAACTACCCTCAATCAGCTTGTGACACGGGTTCGTACTCGCGGCGACGTTGTGGGTAGTTCCACGTTTGACGACGCCATCGAGCTCAAGCCGTGGATCAAGGGGTCTTTATCGCAGTTTCACGAAATTCTCGTCCAACGTTTTAAGGATTACTATGTGCAGAGCGTGGCGCTTTCGCTTATTGCGAACCAAGACACTTATGCTTTGCCTAGTGACTTTCGCATCCTGCGCGAGGTTTACGCTTTCACCGGCGCTAAGTTTACACGGCAAAGGCTACGTGCCTTTGAGAGCGAAGAGTATGGATTGGGATCCAATAGCGGGTTTCCAATGCGTTACCGCGTGGTGCGTAGTTCTATCACTTTCCTTCCAACTCCGTCCGTCAGCCTCTACAACGCAGTGTCTCTCAGCTACACGCCTCACTGGCGCTCCCCGCTTCTGGATTACAGCGGAATCGACGAGGTATTTCCCAACGGATGGGAAGAATGGGTCGTGCTGGACGTGTTGCAGAAAATGAACGTCAAAGCGCGTATCCTGAACATGGATGATATCTTGAAAAGTAAATCCATGGTGGAGGATCGCATCATCCGCGGCGCATTTCACCGAACGGGCATAGCTCCTAAAATGCGCAACCGATACGACGCCAACTCGTATTGTGGTAGCGTGAGCGCAAACGGTCCCTTGTACTGGGCGGCGCCCTAATGGCACTTAACATCCCCAAGGCTATTGCGGGGATCATTGTCAACAACGATCCTGCCCAGCGGATGTTAAACGGGATCGTTAATTCCGTTAACCCCGTCATCAACTTTTTGAACAACACGTTTCAAGCTGTCAGCGACGGTTCTGTCAGCGTAATCCCAAACGTTAGTTTTCGAGGCAATCAGACAGTTAACGGCAATCAAACCGTAACAGGGTCGCAGACAGTTAATGGCAGCGCAACGTTCAATAACGCGTTAACCACGATTGGTGCCAATATACTTCGCGGCAGCGTAGTTATCCAGAAACTCTTGGATGGTACGCAGGGCAGTTTACTCGTTCAGGGCAACTTGACGGTAAACGGTGCCACAAGTAGCTCGACGGGGTTTAAGACCGTTGTTGACGTAGGCACGACTTACGCATCAGCCGCGGCCGCCAACACGTATTATCGCACGCGGCGCTATAACGTTTCTGAGGGCACAGGAGCTACGTATAACGCACCTCAGCTGATCCAGTTCCCTTATTCTGGTAGCCTCGTAGGCATCTCGTCCTTCAGTCAAGGCTCCGTTGGCGGAACAGGTCAACTTGGCATCTGGACCAACCAAACCGTTGTTCCAGGGATCCCAAGCGGAACCCCTCAGATCATATATAACGGCCTCAGCGCCTCTAACGGATTCGGGACCGTCGTCGCCTTTCCCAAGGGACAATATCCCATAAACGCAAACGATTACTGGCAGATGGCCGTAGCGTTTAAT